>JAAALK010000970.1:0-69608 GCA_019279435.1 Zizania palustris | reverse complement strand
GGTACTACTGGATCACTACCTTCGGATGACAATGTAACTCTGCTGCGCCGGCTAAAGAGGATCCAAGGAGCAGCGAAGCAAATGAAGACGGCAGGCATACGTTATGGAGAACTCTCCGGACAAGTGTCTGCCCTCGGAATACTTCGCTACTACGAGGATTTGGGCCGATCAATCACTCCGAGCGCACAGGGCTCCATCATCTTCGACGACGACCGACTTTTAAAACCTTCCGAAGGTGTAGCTGTTGCTTGGCGAGCCTTCCAGACTTCATGGAGAGCCGAAGGTCGATCTGCGATTAAGGCTTGGATTGACGAAGGCCAACGCCAAAAGCAAGTTCGGAGCCAAGCTTCGAGCAGTCAGCCTCCTCCGAACCCGCAGGTTTAGGATTATTTAGGATTTTTTGATTATGTAAAGCTGATGCTTGTAAATATTTATCAATGAAAATCTTGTTTGTCATATTTTTAGGCTTTGCCTCTTATAGAAGATATCGAAGTGTTAGAGCTTAACAGCGAACTTCGCTCACTGTGGAACACCTTCGAACTTCTAAAGAGTTATAAGCGTCCTCGATTTCTTATCCCTCGAGATGACTCCGGCGTTATTGCGCCCGAAGTAATCAAAGACATATTGTCTTATATTAAAGAGGAAGATAAAGAGGGCGACGCAAACACCTCGTCTTCTGAAGACACTAATTGGTCCGAAGACGAAGGTGAAGCCCAAAATAAAAGATCTGAAGATCTTAGAAGCTGGGAGAGAAGCCCCGAGCGGCTTCGAACTTGGGCCGAGCTTCAACAAGAACAGAAGGATTTTAGAGCTTCGAAGGGGAGGAAGAGAGTTAAACGTAAAGTTCTTAGAACTTCCGATGTTGGAACTAGTCGTTCCACCCCTAGCTCTCGGGACCGAAGAGGTCTCCGATTCCTTCTTGGTATAGATACCAATTTTTCATGATGTAATTTGTAAATACATTTGTTTTGATAATGAATGCCGATTTAAAATTGTCTCCATATTTACTAGCCCCTCTTTGGGTATAAGCAACTTCGAACTGTATTCGAAGATGGTTATGCGCAAAGAAAAAACTTCGGAGTACAATTTTTTGGGGGTTCGGAGCCCCTCTGTCATTTAAAGATCTTTTGAAATCTTATGAAATGTCTTCGACTATCTGTAGTCAGGAGAATGGTAACTTGGTACCTTTGTTTATTTCATGAAAGAGATCAATTGAGATAACTTCCAGGGACACTTTAATGTCTTAAAAAATTTTGTCACTTTGGGACGCATATGAACAGTCATTCGAAGCTCATGGCTTAAATGCTGTTTTGCTTTAGCCACCTTCGGCTGTTTTTTGCGGAAATCTACCAGCCGGAGCTTGGATTTCGCAGAAATTGTAGCCACCTTCGGCTATTTTTGCAGAAGTCTACCAGCCGGAGCTTGGACTTCGCAGAATTTGGCCACTTGGGCTCTTTTTTGCAGAAGTCTACCAGCCGGAGCTTGGACTTCGCAGAATTTGGCCACTTGGGCTCTTTTTTGCAGAAGTCTACCAGCCGGAGCTTGGACTTCGCAGAATTTGGCCACCTTCGGCTCTTTTTACGGAAGTCTGACAAGCTGCAGCTTGGACTCCGCAGATTTTGGCCACCTTCGGCTCTTTTTACGGAAGTCTACCAGCCGAAGCTTGGACTCCGTAGAATGTGGTATTGGCTCTTTTACGGATGCCTACAAGGTATCAGCTTGGGCTCCGGATGGATTTCAGCCACCACACCGGAGGCTTCGACTTTAAGGGTTCGAAGTCCGGAAATACAGCCAGCTTGATGACACTTCCCTCTCGATCGACTTCCGTCCCAGCGCGTCCGCTCGGGAAACTAGGAGTGTCAAGGGGAAGGGCAAACCACTGGTGTATGTTTTATTAATTTAGAGGTGATTACAAGCGAATTACAAGGAGCCCTTATGCGAAGTATCGCTTTAGGTGCTCCGCATGCCAAGTATGTGCTAACTCTTCACCTTCTAAATTAGCTAATTTAAATGAACCAGGGCGCCCCGAGCGGACGATTAGATATGGACCTTCCCATTTATTGCCTAACTTCCCTGGTGCTATAATGCTTCGTAGAACAAGATGACCCGGTCTTAACTCGCTGAGCTTAACCTTCGGGTCATACCAAGTCTTCGTCTGCTGATGATACTTTGATAAATTGGCTACAGCTCAAAGCCTTGTTTCTTCTGACAAATCTAACGAAGCTTGTCTTTCTTCTTCGATGTCTGGTTCGGTGCTGCGAAGTGAGCCCCCTTTGAGCTCCGTTGGAGTCATAGCTTCATCTCCGAATAGTAGTCTGAACGGAGTAAAACCTGTGAACCTTGTTTGCGTAGTCCGAATGGACCACAGAATCTTCGGAAGCTCTTCGGTCCACAGTCCCTTTGACAACCCTACTATTCTTCGATTTAGCCCTGATAAGATATTTCCATTGGCTCGCTCAACGGCTCCATTTGACTGAGGATGTCTCACTGCAGCAAAACATAGTTGAATGCCTAAGTCTTCGCAAAACTTCCTGAAGGGTTCTGCGTCGAACTGTGTTCCATTATCAACTGTGAGATATCTAGGCACTCCGAACCTGCAAATAATGTTTTTCCAGAAGAATTTCTGTACATTATTCGAAGTGATAGCTGTTAAGGGTTCTGCTTCCACCCATTTAGAGAAATATTCAATAGCTACCACTGCGAACTTGAGATTTCCCTTTGCTAACGGAAAGGGACCAATTAGATCCATACCCCATCTGGCCATAGGCCATACTGGAGCAATGACTTGAAGAGCTGTTGGTGGGCGATGACTCCGTCGACCCATCCACTGGCATCCTGGCAAGTGCGGACCAAGCTCTCCGCATCAGCTGTTATTGTGGGCCAATAAAGCCCCTGGCGAAGTGTTTTTCCTGCCAGTGCTCTAGGGGCTAAATGACTTCCACAAAGGCCTTCGTGAATTTCTCGAAGAATTTCTTGGCCTTCGGCTTGAGATATACATCGGAGTAGAGGGGAACATACTCCGGCCTTGTATAATATACCGTTGATTAGCTGATAGTTTCTTGCTCTGAGCTTTAACCTTGACAATTGGGGCTCTTCGGGCAAATTCGTTCCTCCTTGCAAGAGTTCTATGATTGAATCTTTCCAATCTGCACTAGGAATGCAGAGAATCTCTGCAGAAGCAACTTGTGGCACCGAAGGTATATTGAGCTCCTCATAGAAAGCTTCGTCAGGCACATCCACAGCTCCGGCAGCAGCCTTCTTCTTCGCGCTTCAACCATATTTGATGATAACCGGAATACGCGTCGAGGAAGCTTAGTAACTCCGAACCTGCAGTGGAGTCAACTAGTTGATCAATTCGGGGCATGGGGTAGGGGTCACGTGGGCATGCTTTATTCAAGGATGTGAAATCAATGCACATGCGCCACTTTCCGGAGGACTTCTTCCTGACGAAGACTGGGTTGGCTAACCATTCAGTATGGGCTACTTCTCTGATAATCCCAGCCTTCAACAGTTTTTCAACTTCGTCCTTAGCTAGAGCAGCTCTCTCTGCGGACATCTTCCGGAGCCCTTGTCGAACAGGCCGGGCCTTCGGGTTTACAAGCAAACTGTGCTCAATAATATCCCGATCGACTCCGGTGATATCTTCGTCAGACCAGGCGAAGACATCCAAATTTTCTCCTACAACCTTTTCCAAGGAAGTTGCAACTTCGGGAGGTAAATCTTTACCAAACTGAAAAGTGTATTCTTTACCATCTTTGACAATGATCTTCGTTGCAATCTCTCCTTCGGGACTTGGTCTTGGAAACGATTTCTTCGAAGCTTCGGAGGAGGCTGAAAAAATTTCTCCATTTTCTTGGACACTGTTTACTTGCCTCGGATCAAGAGGAGGACCATGACCATATTCTGCTCTCCGAGCTATGGCTTGATCTCCGAAGACTGTCAGAACTCCTGATTGTGTGGGCATCTTCATGCACAAGTAATTGTGATGCGCCACAGCTCCGAACTGATTCAACATGCCTCGGCCAAAGATAACATTATAAGCATACGGGGCGTCCACCACATCAAAGATAACTTCTTCAGTTCGGGCTAGTAAACCTTCTCCGAAGGTTACTTCCAGGCCTATCTGGCCAAGTGCATCTAGCGGAGGTCCTGCAAAGCCTTGCAGAGGACGAGCCGCTGGGAGAAGATGCTTCCGGGAAATGCATAACTGATCGAAGGCTTGTACAAATATGATATCTGCCGAGCTACCTCCGTCGATTAGCACCCTTCGGACTTCAGTTCCGGCAATATCAGCAGTGATAACCAATGGATCTGCATGCGGGAACTTGATACCAGCTGCATCCTCCGCAGAGAAAGATATTGGAACATGAGACCACTCCGGCATTGCAGCTGCAGATGACGAAGTCCCAATGTGGCCTACTTCTCGGACGTACTCTCTTCGCTGTCTCTTGGACATGCTTCCGAGGGTACCTCCTCCGGAGATAGGGAGAACTACTCTCTTCCCTCTATCTTGCCCTTCTTCTTGCTTCGGAGGTGGCATAACATTGGCCACCGGAGGATGCCTTGCAGCATCAAGATTTTCTATTCGCGCCACAGCCTGGACCGGCTCCGAGCGCACTGCTGCTGCTGGACTTCGGTCGGTACTACCTCGACCCGAAGTTCTCTCCAAGTATTCTCCCCGAAGGGTAAGAATAGCCTTGCAGGTGTCAGTTGCATGGCTTCGGTTCTCTCCATGAATACAGCAAAAAAGGGTCTGGCCTTTGCCAGCCGTTTTCCCTGGCGGCCTCCAGCCGCTGGACTTGTTCCCTGCAGGCTGTGGAGCTCTTGGTGCAAATCTCTGCGGGGGTGCAATGTTTAAGACCTCAGAACGAGGGTGCTTTTGCCCTCTTCTTCTATCATGTTGCACTTCGGGGACTGGTTCTTGTGGCTGAGCCGAAGTCTTCACCTCTGCTTTAACTTCTGTCAACACTGTCGAAGTAGCAGTAGTCCTCCGAAGCCAACCTTCTTCTGACTTCGAGTACTCCTCGAAGTACGACATCAACTGTGATACTGTGGTGATGCTCTTCCGATGCAATTTATCCAAAAGGCCTTTATGACTGACGCCTTCCCGAGCCGCATCAACCACCGAAGATGTGGACAGCCCCCGAATTTGCGACTTCGTGTGAGCGAAGCGCTTGAAGTATTGCCTCAATGTTTCTCCGGGGAGCTGTTTCACTTGGAAAAGGCTTCCTGTAGACATGGGGGGCACGAAGGTGCCCTGAAAGTTACTTATGAACTTCCTTTTTAACCGTGACCAAGAATCGATTGATCCTGGCTTTAAAGACCAGAACCATCTCAACGCCACTCCTTCAAGGGCTAACGGGAAGCACTTCGCCATAGTTTCTCTGTCTCCGCCACTAGCTTCGATTGCTAGGGCATAAGAACGCACAAACTCACTGGGATCTTCGTCTCCAGCATACTTGCAGAGCTTCGAAGTTTTAAACTTCGGATTGAAGCGAATCTTCTGAAGCTCAGGATGCAACGGAGATTCGTTGTCGTAAGAAGCGTTCTCCGGGGCTTCGGGATAATCAAGATCGTCGTCTTCGTGCACTTCGGGGATAGCTGGGGTGGCTTGAGGGCGAAGCCTGTTCGCAGCCTCCTGTCGCCACCTCGCTACCTCGGCTTGAAGATTGGCCATTTGAGTGGCCATGTCTCCAAGGCTATCTTCATCTCCTCCGGAAGGACCTTCCGGGTCTTGAGAACTGGTATGATCAGTTCCGATCGGAATAGAGGGTGGCAGAGTGGCTCCGGGCGGTCGGAGTGTAGAAGGGGTTGGTGGAGAGGTTTCGTATCCTCGAGGGATATAAGCCCCTTGCGGAGTTTGAGGTGGAGGGATAGTCGAAGGCCCTCCGACTTCAACTGTGTCGAAGGGTATCTCTCCGGAGATCCGAGAGGACCTCCGAGTGGGATTGCGAGGTGCACTCCGCTTAGGAGGCATGATGCAAGAGGTTGGTAGAGAACGAAGTTTTTTGGACTAGGTTCCCCACGGACGGCGCCAACTGTTGGCGTAAAAGATTACGCTAACAGGTTTCTGTAGAAAAGAAACTAACAAACGAAGTGTTTGCGAAGCAAACTGTTCTAAGCCTCCGAAAGGATAATAGCTTAGAATAGTTCGAAAGTGTGTATTGATTCACTTGTAATCGGTCCCTATTACAGGGTGAAATGGGGGGTATTTATAGGCCCAAACATTAAGGAAAAGACCTATTTACCCCTCATTACAACCGACATTAAGGAAACTATTTGATTTCCTTAATAGGGCTAAAATAGTAAAAGACTAATCTAATAGGATAGAAGATAAGTCTTCCATCTTAGCTGGCAGAAAAGATCCTGGAAGGCTTTGGTTCGAAGATATACTTCGAACCAATGCCAGTCTTCGGACTCCTGACGAGGTTCCAAGCTGCCTTCGAAGATGACCTTCGGACTATCTTCGAACTGGTTGGCTGTCTTCATGTTGCTTTGGCAATAACCCCGAAGATGGGATATTTTCCCCCAACAAGATGTTTTTTTTGAAAGAGATATCAAAAAAAGATCAAGGAACTGCTCTGCAAGGGGGCAAGAACCAATCCAAGTATCCTTCCAAAAAAGAGTATCTCTCCCATTCCCTATCTTCCTCCTACAGAATTGTAAGTAAGTCTCTTTAATCTTCATAAGAGCCTTCCAAAATTGAGAATCACCATTCTTTTGAATACACTGGAACAAGTTTTTATTTTTCAGATACCTAGCCCTTAACAACTCCTGCCAGATCCCTTTATCAGAATCCAGCTTCCACAACCATTTCCCTAACAAGGCAATATTCATCATTTCTAGATCTAATACCCCCAAACCACCAACCTCTTTAGGCATACAGAACACATCCCACTTCTCCAAATAGTATTTTTTAATCCCTTGATCTTCCTGCCACAAAAGTCTAGATCTGAAGAAATCGAGCCTCCTCTTCACCCCCTTAGGCAGAGCATAAAAAGAAAGGAAATAAAGGGGAATACTACTAAGACACGCATTAAGGAGAATCAGCCTCCCACCAATGTCTAGAAGCTTGCCTTTCCAGCAGCCTAGCTTACTTTCCACCTTATTTTCACAGATTTTCCAATCTTTATTCAAAATTTTGGTCTTATTAATAGTCATCCCCAGATATTTGATGGGCAAATCACCCAACTTACAAGTGAGGATACTGCTAAACATCCTTCCCCTAAACTCATCCATCCCAAAACAAAATACTTCACTTTTATGGAAATTAATTTTTAATCCTGACATTTGTTCAAACAGACACAGAATAAATTTTAAGTGTTTTGCATTCTCCAAATCATCCTTCACAATGAAAATTGTGTCATCAGCCTATTGTAATATAGAGATGCCTTCAGGGAGCAAATCACCCCCTAACCCCATAATCAACTTATTCTGATCGCCGACGGAAGGTTACTTTTATTAATATCAGAAACATGATCTAGATTTAAAATTTGTTTGAAAAAATGTACGATTTCAAAAAAAAAAATCTCCTCGTGGGGAGGTGACTACGCAGTCCGCACCGGAGCAAGATAATGGGCCACATCTAGCCTCACCGGGCCTAGACCGGGTGAAATCGCCGTGCAGGTGAAAGATTTTTGGGCAGGAGGAGGATCGAACGGGTGGACGCGCGAGGACAGGGACGAAGCGCCGAGAGAGACGGGCGGAGCGGGGAAAGCAAGGAACCATGGCAGCCATGGCGTCGTCCGCTCCCGCGGCCGCGAAGCTAGCCGCTCTACTGCCGCCCCCAGTCCGTGTCCGCTTCCTCAGGTCGGCGCGGCCGGTCCTGACCGCGGCGGCATCCCGGCTCCGAGTCTCCGCCTCCGCCTCCCCCTCCCCCTCGGACGTGCCCGACTTCCTCTCCTCCGACTGGTCCGTACCCCCAAATCCACCTTGTTTGTACTCGTGATTCCTTCTCCTTTCTTCGCGTACTTTGCAAGTTGCAATTACTATACATGTGGTCAAATCAGCAACTTTGGATTGAGAAAAAAACTGGTTAGAGTAGTCAAGCAGTATGAAATCCTGATGCAGTGTGGCCTTGTACGCATTTCGGGGATTCCTTTTGCCCACTCCAACACTTTAGAGGTATCAAATTGATGCGGTTACTGACATATCATTTACAATGAGGACAATTAAAATTTTCAAAGCATTCTGTAGATTTAACTTATAAGTGAACAGGAATGACAGCACTCAATAGGCACAGATGTTATGGGTGAATAGCGTTAGTTAGCCGCAAGGTAGTGTATACCTCATGTCCTCATTACCATGAGCATGAGGTGCCAAGTTCGTCCACAATGAACTTGGTTATTCGGACAATTATGTTACTCGAATTATTATCCATTTGTATGATATATTGTGGCATTTTCATGGAACGAGTGGAAACTTTGAGAAATTATCTTTTGCAGTGATAACTATGGAGTGGTTTGTGCAGCTAAAGTACAGTCATGTCTGATTCCACCACTAGATGTTTCATTCTTTTCCCTCACTGTCAGAAACTGCAGCTTTCTCAGTACCTCGATTGTTAAAAGCTTCCTGGGTCTGTATTTTATGTATTCTCCATGGGCATTTTGCTTCCAGTTTCCCCTAAGGATTGTGCAAAACACTGAGAAGCATGTCTGTATGAATTTACAGTCAGAAGATATTTAGTGAGTTCTGCAAAGCTTAGCTTTGCCTATCAGATATGTTTTTACTTGCAGGTAGAAAACTTATGGCCATCTTGTCATCCCGACATTATCCTCTCCTGAAATAATTGTTGTCTGTTGATGGCCTGGCCTTTGCTAAAATTCGTGTGCAATAATATAAGCATTTTTTATAGCGAGTTTTTGGCTTGCCACACCAGATGTGTATGTACAAAATGTTGGGCGGTGTTGCACATGTTGTGTACATGATAATTGATAATTAAGGCTGAACATTTGATATGTCGTAAACATGAATATCAGTTAACCCTGCTATTGGTGGATTTATTTGTGAAACTGGTAAGATCTCACTCTTGTTTCTCTGAAAAATCCCTTCATTTTTCTGCCTCAGGCTTGAAACACGCAAGAAAAAGCCTTCCGGCCCCAGGTTGAATGTAATGCTCAAACTGGAAACAACTGTGAAATAGCACATGATATTGATGTCTCGAGATCATAGATTTTGCATGGTCCAATATTTCAGTTTAATGCAGAAGAAGCTGTAGAATACCAACTTGAGGCCTTAAAATACAATGATCAACCCCGCCAAGATTATGGAATAGAGGTCATGTACAGGGTAATAGCACAAGCTTGATAATTTCAAATTGCCTTGTGAGGTGTTGATTTGACTCAACTTCATCAGTCTTTGCCTATCTGTTCTTTTTAGTTTGCAGGCTTTGATCCTTTTGAAAGGTCAACTTATTTTGGGCGACAATTTGATCTAGGACAGGTAGACCAGAAATATTTTCCTTATGAGATATATGGTTATTCATGGTTGTCTTTCCTACTGATTGCCACCAGTGCTACTCCAGTTTGAACGTTTCCGGCGGATATTTCACCATTCAACTTACAGGGTGCTGCTTGCCCACAAAGAGCGAATGATATTGAGCAGTTTGCGTGTTGAAGAGGTTGGCGATACCCCCTTGACATTTGTATCTCTGTTTGAAGTAGAGAATGCAAGATAGAACTAGTGATAGTTCCGATAATGAGATCAATTATTTACCCTGGATGTGGTTGTGCCAACAGAACCTATATAAGCAAAGAGTGTGGGTCCGAGGATCACGTCCGGAAGAAGAAGCAATATTTCAGTTTACAATGGTTCAGGTACTTATCAACCAATCATTCTATTACCTTTATCGCAACCACTTCGATTTTTATTTAACCCATTGGTGTTGTAGAGAGTTGGAGGATCATGGGATGGGTACTGGTTAACTGAGAGCTTAATCAACGATGATGGAGATGCACTCTCAGGCGGGGTTGCTTACTAACGTCAGAGATAGGATTTCCATGGTCCGTCTATATACCACACAGCAAATAGAAAAAAATGCATACTACTTGAATTGTTGCAGACGACGACATTCCCATTCTGGGAGCTTTCCCTACGCCAACACGCCGCCATTGTACATAAATTCTACATTGGTGTATGGCTGTTTACTTGTTAAGTGTGTATGCTTATGTCCCACTTCCTTAAGTCTATGAAATACTGTCATCTGGAATGCCTTAAAGGGCATCTCAATGTGGATGCTAGTGTCAGAAAAAACGACGTTTGTCAGAAGAAACCAAATCATACCATACAGTCTTCCATGCTTTTCATTATGTGTACGCTATGACTGTCCATTTTTTCCGCCCAATCAGAAGCCCTAGCTGCTAACTGCCTATTTTATCTTGGATGCTTTCTGCTTTCAGGTTCAGGATAACATGGTAAGCAAGCAAACCCTTGTAGTTGTAGCCACATCTTGGTTGTATCTTTTGTCCGGCCCTATTTTTACATGTTTGGTCAGGGTTGTGGCGTCCCTTTCCATCAGAATGTGCTCTTGCACCTGCGAGTACTTAAAAAACATGAAAGGTAGACGGGAAGGTGCACTGAACAATTTGGGGCGACAATGATAGATTGCCAGGTCAATGACTTGCTTGCAAGATGAAAGTAACATCATGTCGATGTCTATCTTTCACACAAGCTGCTGATCAGACGAAGAAATATGACTTAGATACGGCCATACGGGTAAGGTTCCAAATCCTGCTTTCACCAAAATCTGACGTCTCCGACCTGTGGTCATTTCTGCGACGTCGAACGAGCCAAAATATGGCTTAGAAAAATATTCCCTTTCGCTCAAAAAAAAATCATTTATAGCACTTCATTTTATTTCAAACACTGCTGTATTGTATACGACAACATTAAAAAATACTGTAATATTTTTGCATTTTTATCTTGTTATAAATTTATAACATTCTAAAATTTTTTAGAACAATTAATGTTTTAATATATGTGTTACCCACGAGTTCTTAGAAGCGAGGATGCAAGTGGCCTCGAAATAGCCAACCCGAGGGCAAGCAAGGACTTGCTTGCATGTGCGTGGAATGGAGTGTTAGTATGTTCATATGCATCCGACGTATTTTTATAAACGGTGAGATTTCTTTAACTCAAAAACCACCGTAAGAAAACCAACATAAGGAAAGATGATTATTCTCTTTATTAAGATTCGTAGCTTTTTACGTGAGTAAAATGGGACTAAAGATAGATAATAACACAACGTTTGTCCGACCCGATTAACCTAATAACCTAACACGGACGCTCCAAAGTGTACGCCGTTTCCCCCGAATCCCTTGTCCGCCGCGCCCGCCCGACCGACCGCCGACCCCGTCACGCAAGCACGTCGCGAGCCGCGAGCGTAGAGGGCTCCAGGGGAACGGGCGCCACCGCCGCTGCACGTACGTCTCAGCTCGCTCCACTGCGTCCGTCCAAGCCCCAGCAACCGCCCCCCTCCTCGTCGTCGCCTTGCAATTTTTAGCCCGTCAGGCAGAACGCATGAGCGTCCCCCCGGCCAGTTGCTTATCACACAAGGCCTTGATTTGTGATGTGATCATATCATTTATCGCTATCAAAAGTTTCTTCGATTTGTCTCACGATCACTACGTTTCGATCGGTTGGGAATACTGCGCCGACGTGACATCCCATCCCATACGGATCGACCGACCAGGTGCGTGCGTTCTCCGACTCCGACACGGCTAGATTATGTGACCTGCTTCTCTCCGATCCGAATTTACAGCGGAATGGTTTACGATGATATATGTTTATGTATCTTTTCCGATTAGGATTGGTGACCGGCGAATACATCTATCTGTGTCGTTTATATAAGTCCGTGGGCGCAGCGCCAGGGCGACATAAGCCCGGTGGTTCTCGTCGAACGATCTTTGTGCTCGTGGCGGCAGTTGTGGTTAGCAATCTTTGTGCTCCGTGAGGTTGCTGCCATGGCCGAGTCAGGGGTAGAACAGCAAGCGCCGCGGCTGCAGAGGCCGCCGTCGTCGTCGATGGCGACGACAGCGATCCGGCTGCCGGACTTCAAGCAGTCAGTGAAGCTCAAGTACGTGAAGCTGGGGTACCACTACCTCATCACCCACGGCGCGTACCTCCTGCTCGCGCCGCTCCCGGGCCTCGTCGCGGCGCACCTCTCCACCTTCACCGCGCGGGACGTCGCCGAGCTGTGGCACAATCTCCAGTACAATCTCGTCTCGGTGCTGGTCTGCACCACCCTGGTCGTGCTCGTGTGCACCGCTTACTTCCTCACGCGCCCGCGCCCCGTGTACCTCGTCGACTTCGCGTGTTACAAGCCCGACGACGAGCGCAAGTGCAGCCGCGAGCGGTTCATGAACTGCACCGAGTCCCTCGGCACGTTCACGCCGGAGAACGTCGAGTTCCAGCGCAAGATCATCGAGCGGTCGGGACTAGGCGAGGACACGTACCTCCCGGAGGCCGTGCTCAACATCCCGCCCAACCCGTCCATGGCCAACGCGAGGAAGGAGGCGGAGATGGTCATGTTCGGCGCGCTCGACGAGTTGTTCGCTAAGACAGGCGTGAAGCCCAAGGACATCGGGATCCTCGTCGTCAACTGCAGCCTGTTCAACCCGACGCCGTCGCTGTCCGCCATGGTCGTGAACCGCTACAAGCTCAGAGGCAACATCGTCAGCTACAACCTCGGCGGCATGGGTTGCAGCGCTGGCCTCATCTCCATCGACCTCGCCCAGGACCTGCTGCAGGTGTACCCCAACACGTACGCCGTGGTGATCAGCACGGAGAACATCACGCTCAACTGGTACTTCGGCAACGATCGCTCCATGCTCGTGTCCAACTGCCTGTTCCGCATGGGCGGCGCGGCGATCCTCCTGTCCAACCGCCGCTCGGCCAGGCGCCGCTCCAAGTACCAGCTGGTGCACACCGTGCGCACTCACCGCGGCGCCGACGACCGGTGCTTCGGCTGCGTGACGCAGCGTGAGGACGCCGACGGGAAGACCGGCGTGTCACTGTCCAAGGACCTGATGGCCGTGGCCGGCGAGGCGCTCAAGACCAACATCACGACGCTGGGCCCGCTGGTGCTGCCCATGTCGGAGCAGCTGCTCTTCTTCGCCACGCTGGTCGCCCGCAAGGTGTTGAAGCGGAAGGTGAAGCCGTACATCCCGGACTTCAAGCTGGCGTTCGAGCACTTCTGCATCCACGCCGGCGGTCGCGCGGTGCTGGACGAGCTAGAGAAGAACCTGCAGCTGTCGGACTGGCACATGGAGCCGTCACGGATGACGCTTCACCGGTTCGGGAACACGTCGAGCAGCTCGCTGTGGTACGAGCTGGCCTACGCCGAGGCCAAGGGCCGGATCAAGAAGGGAGACCGGACGTGGCAGATCGCCTTCGGCTCGGGGTTCAAGTGCAACAGCGCCGTCTGGACGGCGCTCCGGCCGGTGAACCCGGCCATGGAGAAGAACTTCACCAACCCCTGGATCGACGAGATCCACCGCTTCCCGGTGCCCGTCCCCAAGGTGTCAGCAATATGATCCAAGCAAAGAATTGGCTGCCGGCCGCCTCTGCCTCGATCAAAGCAGCAGCAACATTAGTACCAGTAGAATTGTA
This sequence comes from Zizania palustris, assembly GCA_019279435.1. Lineage (NCBI taxonomy): Eukaryota > Viridiplantae > Streptophyta > Magnoliopsida > Poales > Poaceae > Zizania > Zizania palustris. The sequence goes on along the minus strand of JAAALK010000970.1, from coordinate 56,000 downwards.
GAATGTAATCGGTGTTCACTTCATCTCAGTTAACTTTTCTTGGTTCTCCTGTAGATTGTGAATTTTAGAGTTTAATTTTCAAGAATAATTTCAAACATCAACTCTATATTTTACTAGATAATCAACGTCTGTTTCTCGAAATGTAAAGCTCCTAAAATCTAAGATTGCTACTCAGTTTCCAATGATCTTGAGCGTCCAGAGGAGTAGCTGTAGCTGCAAACAAACACTGTATTATCGTGCATGAAGAAGCGAGTGGCAGTGTGGGCCCGGCCCACTAGGCCCATGTTCACGGCCCAGTAGGCCCATGATGCCAGCGCAACGGAACCTACCGAATCGGACGGTCGAAACCTCGCGTGCGACGAAAGCTAGCCGGATCCGATCCACATCTGCGACCAAGATCCAACGGCCACAATTCCTGCGTTCATCTAAAGCTAATAAACCCCCGCAACCTTCGAGAAAAAATCGACACCCCCACAGCTATAAAACCCTCCGCCTCCACGGACTCGCCGAATTCCATTTCGAATTCTAGGGTTTTGTCGCCCCCGTGTTCTCTCCTCCACCCTCGCCTCGCCGCCTTGCTGCTATGGTCAGTGCGCGACTGGGTTTCGATTCCGCCCTGTACAGATCGGGATCTGTGGTCGCGTGTGTTTGATCTGTGATATTTTGGGCTTTTTCAGGCGCTGCCGAATCAGGGCACCGTGGACTACCCCAGCTTCAAGCTGGTCATCGTCGGCGATGGCGGGACTGGTCAGCTCTTAATCGTTCTGAATCATCTTGCCATGATATATTTGATGTGTATACTCGGCGTGGTTTATGCGAGATCTGATGATATTAAGACTTAGGGGCGTACTGGCGTCTGAAATGCGATGGTGTTTTACTTGTGTATCCTCATTAGACAGATTCATTTTTTCGACGTTTCAATTTTATGATGTTGGGACGCATCACCGCGGGGATGGCTTTTTCTAGATTTAGATCACGTCATCACACCTACAATTAGATCATTAAAGTGTGATATTTCTTTGTTGGTTTTAGGATCATGAGTAAACTACGCAATATTCAGGGATCCCTTACTTATACTTGTAACCGTGGGTCTTATTGAAACCTGTTTGTCGGGAATCGACATTGAAAACGCAACAGATTATGCTTTGGATTAAGAGAGATTAACATATGCTGTTAATTTTATGAAATACTGGTATCAATGCTGTTGAGGCCATCATTTTGCTAAGCTACTGATATAAGATTCATGTTTGAGGATGTTTTGACCTGATTTTTTTAACCATGGAATACACCTTTGAGGGCTACCATACTGCCAGGAATATGCCTCAAATGGTTTCATTTCCATGATTAAACTTTACAACACCCTTCTATAATATCATTTCGAATGGTTTCTGATGTTATGTTATATTTGGTCGCAGGCAAAACCACATTTGTCAAGAGACATCTTACTGGAGAATTTGAAAAGAAATATGAGCGTATGTGCTACGGCCCTTAGTTGTCTCTGTTCCTGCATTGCTGGGTTAAATTAGCTACTGAAGAAGTGCTATATTAATTGTCATTTCAGCTACCATTGGTGTTGAAGTTCATCCATTAGATTTTACCACCAACTGTGGTAAGATCCGTTTCTACTGCTGGGACACGGCTGGACAAGAGAAGTTTGGTGGCCTTAGGGATGGATACTAGTAAGTTTTAGGAGCAGTGCATCTCACTGTCATTGCTTCCATTATTATTTTTTGTTGCCACTGATATATCTGTACAGACGAAGAATTCGTTGCAGTTGTCTGATTGTTCTGTTCTTAACTAATATTGTGCAGTATCCATGGTCAGTGTGCGATAATTATGTTTGATGTCACCTCAAGGCTGACTTACAAGAATGTCCCCACATGGCATAGGGACTTGTGCAGGTCTATTTCTGAAGCGAGTTATAAGTTTTACCTAATGTGATATCATGAAACACAATTCTGATGCCCAGTTAAAGTTTTGCAGGGTGTGTGAAAACATTCCCATTGTCCTATGTGGTAACAAGGTTGATGTGAAGAACAGGCAGGTTAAAGCTAAGCAGGTCACATTCCACAGGAAGAAGAATCTGCAGTACTATGAAATTTCTGCTAAGAGCAATTACAACTTGAGAAGCCCTTCCTTTATCTTGCAAGGAAGCTTGCTGGGTAATAATCTCCCCCTACAGTTCCTGTATTCTTTAGCCTATGTTTTGCTTTTGCAATATATTTTAACTCTTGATATCACTGTTGTCTATAGTGATCCGAACCTGCACTTCGTGGAAGCTGTTGCTCTTAAACCCCCGGAAGTTCCCATTGACTTGGCCATGCAGCAACAGTAAGTGTGCCGAAACTGTGCTTTTCAAATGCCAATTTTCAAATCGTGTGAATGAGGTGCCATGATTCTTGTAAACATTTCAATAACTGCTTTTTACTGTCACCTCAGGCACGAAGCTGAGCTTGCTGCGGCTGCAGCACAACCTCTTCCAGATGACGATGACGATCTGATTGAGTAGAGAGGATCACGAGTCTTATCATACTTCGGCCGGAGTTCTTTCATAAGTCGATTTAGGGCCAATGCCTAAATCCTAGTGTTAGCTTGCCTGTGGAATGTGGATGTTTCCTTCTGTCTTGATGGGTTGAAACTTTCGATGTGTGGTGTTACATGTTGCCATGAATTTGTTGGCTCTCTTTAATACACTGCTGTTACTTTCATGGTTATGCTAAATATTTGTACGGTCAACCTGGTGTTTATGTGGTCTAGTTACTCTCGTGGTTGCGCGAACTACGCCGTGCTCTTAATTTCGTTGCAGGGCAGTCAGCTTGGATGATACTTGATAGTAAGATGTTGGCATCTTTCACTTACCTCTAAGAAAAATACCCGAGGATAAATTGATAATTTGTCACTTCTAAGATTACTTTTACTATGTTGACAATGAAGAACAATTTCTTGGTATTTCTTGGTGCATTAATATTCTAAATCGCTTGACCGAGTGATGGATCTGCTGGAATTTGGGCAAATCTTCTCCAGGTAGCTCTGGGAATGTGTACTTTTGATAATAGCATTTTATCTAAAATGAATGTACCATTTCATGGGATAGTAAAGGGTTCCTTACTGTAATAATCCTAAACGCTATCAATTTGTCATTGATCAAACTACAAACCGATCATAAAGCAAGTAAACCAGAAAGCGATCGTCATCGCTGATCAAACGAGTTACGAGAATCTATAATAAAGTAGCAGCATTTCTCGAACACTCGAGAACACACCCACCACCTATAGATCATCGCCGCTCCGATGAAAGCAAAGGTACATCCAAAGCCCTCGTGGTCGTGGAGCAGAGGCGGATCATCTAAAATATTATTACAGTTTACATATTTCATCACAAACTTGTTACAGATTTCAAGAAGACATTGATATTATTAAACAAGCCAGACAATTGCGTTTGATCTAAAAAAAAGAAAAATGAAAATCTATATCATTCACTCTTTTATACATTAGAATAGATCCACACCTAGTTACTTGTATGTCTATTTTCTTCTCCTATGATAAAAGTTTTTTTTTTCATATTTTGAATTTTTAAAACTGTACTCTAGTTTGGTTCCTTACACCTAAGGATGGCAACGAGTAGAATACCCGCGGGTACTGTCCGCCCATATTCGTACCCGAATGAATGAATCTATACTCGTATCCGTACCCGCCCGCGGGTATCACTTTGATCCCATACTCGTACCCGCAACAGTCAACAAATAAATAACAAAAACAAGCAGCAAGTTAGCAATCAACACAAATATAATTATAAAAGTAAGCATTCAATTTTAAAATGCGTAGGATTTGACGTTATGGATTTGGGGGATTTTGGGCTGGCCGGCAGTTAGCTGGGCCTTTTATTTTTTGGCTGCTGAATGTTAGGGTAATATGGCTCATGGGCCATGGTTTGGTTGGTGCGGGTATACGGGTAAATGGGTACGGGTACTGCTCTCCCAAATTCGTACCCGCTTTACCTGATGGGTACAAATTTTTACCCAAATGTGTATCCGTGGGTACTAATTTCTACCCATACCTATACCCTAATAGAGTAATTCCCCATGGATAAACAGGTATCGGTACCCATTACCATCTCTACTTACACCTTACCATGAAAAACTTATAATCTATAATAACATATGTATGCCCACTTAGGAGCTAAATAATAAAGCGAGTAAAAATTTATATAATGTTTGTATATATCCTTTTGGGATTATAGATTGTATATTAGGGCAGGTTTGTAAGAGATTCAGATTCTGAAAAGTAGTTAGTAAATATTTAACTCCTAAAAATATGAAAAAATGGTGTTTCCTAACTTTTGCATTATAAGTTAGTTTCAAATTATATAATTATTATCATAATCTAAAACGAGAATTAAGACCTTTGGATAATTTTAAATATTAAAAGTACCTGCAGCATTTATAAACTTCCTCCAAATTGTCCCAACTCCCAAACAAGTTTATTTTTTTAATGAAAGGAAAGCTGAGTGATAAATAAACAAAACATACCATAAATATCACAAATGATATTACGATAAGTCGATAATACCCCTAACCTCCCTTCTCGTTCCCATCCACTCACCTCCTCCTTCCGCCCCGGCTCCCTCTATTAAAGCCGCCGCCGCCAGTCGCCGTCTCACACCCACTCGCGCACCAGAGCAGGGAAGGGAGGGAGGTGAGCCCGAATCCAGCGCCGAGATGAGGCCGTCTCTGCTGAGATCCGCGTCGCAGCTCCTCCGCCGCAGCCGCCGCGACTACTCCTCGGCGGCCGCCGCCAGCCAGCCGGAGCGGAAGGTGGCTATCCTCGGCGCGGCGGGCGGCATCGGCCAGCCCCTCGCGCTTCTCATGAAGCTCAACCCGCTTGTCTCCTCCCTCTCCCTCTACGATATCGCCGGCACGCCCGGCGTTGCCGCTGATGTCTCGCACATCAACTCGCCGGCACTGGTACGGCCTCACCCTCCGTCTGCGTTGGGAAACTTAACTAGCTCGATTGGATCTATCCGTCTGACGGTGCTGGGTTTTGAATTCTGTTTCAGGTGAAGGGTTTCGTCGGGGAGGAGCAGCTCGGGGAGGCTTTGGAGGGTTCAGATATCGTAATCATCCCTGCTGGGGTGCCGAGGAAGCCCGGCATGACCAGGGATGACCTCTTCAACATTAACGCCGGCATTGTAAAGGGCCTCTGCACCGCCATCTCCAAGTACTGCCCTAATGTAAGCATCCTAACTTCGCTTACCCTGCAGATATGCAGTGAAGTGTATGGTTTTGGTTGCAATTTGCAAAGCATGCTGATTGCGCTGCTGATAACTGGAATTGCACGTAATTGCCCACGGTGTAGATCTACTAGTGTTTATTTAAGATCTGGGGTTGTGCAGTGGCATAGAACTGATAAGACTCTAAATTAACTGTTCGTCCCAAATTCATTTAGAATGTAGTGGACATGTTAGTTGTCAAATGCTGGCCTCAATGTTGTGTCCTGTCTCTCTAAGGCTTGCTCTCACATTCCTAGTTTTGCTCCACTCTATTGTGTACCAGTGGGGGTGAATGAGATCAGATGTCATCACTGTCATTGGATACTGTAATATAAGTGCTCAGCCAGGGTCTATTCCTATACATCACATGACCTTTATCAAATTTATCGTGCTCATATATGAAGCTAATTGTGAATCTTTTTGATTGTATGGTTTTTAGGCTCTCATCAATATGATCAGCAACCCTGTCAACTCGACTGTCCCAATTGCAGCCGAGGTGTTCAAGAAGGCTGGTACTTATGACGAGAAGAAACTTTTTGGTGTGACCACTCTTGATGTTGTCCGTGCTAAAACTTTCTATGCTGGAAAAGCCAATGTGCCAGTTACTGGTATGAGCATGATCACTTACTGAATAATTTAAGGGACATTGATATTGTAACTGTGGTTTTATCTTTTTCTTCCTATCTTAGTGATTGATGTGATCTTCTGCAGAGGTGAATGTTCCTGTTGTTGGTGGCCATGCTGGTATTACTATCCTGCCACTGTTCTCACAGGTGTCATATCCTACTGTTTTTTCCTCATTTCCTTCAGTAGTAACCCACTTTGAGCTGTGGAACATACAGAGTCAGTTGGAATACTTAATGGTAGTACAACGTCATATAATAGGTTAAAATCATGTTTTTAAGCTTCCTGTCAAAACATGGAATGCTATTAAACGAAGATGTGCTTTATGGATAGGAGTCAACACATCATGATTAAATCTTCATTTGCCACTCACTGAAATGCTATGCTTTTGTGTGATGTAGGCGACTCCTGCTAGTAATGCATTGTCGCATGAGGACATTAAGGCTCTGACCAAGAGGACACAAGATGGTGGGACGGAAGTTGTCGAAGCAAAGGCTGGAAAGGGCTCTGCAACATTGTCAATGGCGTAAGTTTGCATATGAATATTACAAAGTGTCAAAGTATATCCTTAGAGCATTTCCATTGTAATTGTTATTTTTGACTTGCTATTTATAGTAATAGTAAGTCTCTCTATTTTAATTGGCTTGTTATTTTGTTACTCACTCCATTGTACTTGCTATTTTAGGGGCTTGCTATTTCTCTGACAAAACATGTAGCAAGTTTTGTGAGAGAAATAGCAAGCCCCCCTAAAATAGCAAGTACAATGGAGACACCTTTTAGATAATTCTTGCTATTTTTAAGGATAGCAAGTTGGATAGCAATTACAATGGAGATGCTCTTAGGTAGTGTTTGGTTCTCTGTATGAAGAGGAACGGAACGGAGTGGTTCCTAATATGAGATGATACCGTTGTTTGGTTTGAGGGATGAAGTGGAATCAAGTGAAACCAAACGATCCCCAGAAACAGAATATTCCCTGTAAATGCTGAACCGCGTGGTTCCGGTTTTTTTGACGAACGAAATGTTTCCGAACCATCCTGTTCCATTCCTTGTCGTACACCAAACCAAACACTACCTTAGTGTACTACCGTACTCGTTGTACTGTCAATACTAGTATGCTATTGTGCCTATTTATTTGTGTGACTAATTTTCTCCTAAGCGAAATTTTTATTGTAACCTGCCCATCACTGTTCTTTAGAGATGCTTTCTTGTGAACGGCACATGCGTTCAAATTTTGGAAACATACTATACTCACTTGCCCCCTTTTGCTTCATTAATGATTTTAGAATAACTCCATTGGTTTTTGCTTCATACTGATATGTTTCTCCTTTTCTCTAGATATGCTGGTGCGGTGTTTGCTGATGCGTGCTTGAAGGGACTTAATGGAGTTCCTGATGTTGTAGAATGCTCTTTTGTGCAATCAACAGTTACAGAGCTGCCATTCTTTGCCTCAAAGGTGTTTTTCTTGCTTCTGTTTGGTACTGTTATGTTGCTCAAAAAAAATCTGTAGATCTGTACAGTATTTGCTTTATTTTTCTTCCTGACATTAATAATTGCTTAATTGTGTTACTGATGGTGATACAAATGTTTTCCCGATTAACATAGGACTACATCAAGGTTCAGCTTTGAGCTCTTATCTATTTGCCTTAGTGATAGATGAGGTCACGAGGGATATACAAGGAGATATCCCTTGGTGTATGCTTTTCGCTGACGATGTAGTTCTAGTAGATGAAAGCCGGGAAGGAGTAAATAGAAATCTAGAGTTATGGCGTCAGACCCTAGAGTCAAAAGGATTTAGAATTAGCAGGACCAAAACCGAGTATATGAGATGTGACTTTGGTACTACAATTAGTGAGGATGGAGATGTAACCTTGGGAGGCCAAGTAATACCAAAGAAGGACACCTTCCGTTATTTGGGATCGATGCTTCAGAGAGATGGTGATATTGATGAAGATGTTAGCCATAGGATCAAAGCGGGGTGGATGAAATGGCGTCAAGCATCGGGAGTCCTATGTGACAAGAGAGTGCCACAGAAGTTGAAAGGCAAGTTCCACAGGACGGCGATTAGGCCTGCTATGTTATATGGGGCTGAGTGTTGGCCTACTAAGAGGCGGCATATCCAACAACTATGTGTCACAGAGATGCGTATGTTGCGTTGGATATGTGGGCACACAAGATTGGACCGAGTGAGAATCGATGACATACGCGACCGGCTAGGAGTAGCGCCAATTGAAGAAAAGCTTATGCAACACCGGTTGAGATGGTTTGGGCATGTCCAATGGAGACCCCCAGAGGCACCGGTGCACAGAGGTATCATAAGACGGGTCAATAATGTGAAGAGAGGTAGAGTGCGACCAAACTTGACATGGGAGGAGGCAATCAAAAGGGACTTGAAGGAATGAAATATCCCAAAGGAGTTATGTTTGGATAGAAGTGCTTGGAAAGAAGCTATTCACGTGCCCGAACCGTGATTAGGCCTTTTCTCTTTTAGTGCTCTTAAAAGCTTTTCCCCTCCCCTTTCTCTCTCTCTCTTTTTGGTGACTTCTTGTTGGGTTTCAACTCTAGCCTACCCCAACTTGCTTGGGACTAAAAGGCTTTGTTGATGTTGATGTGATGTGTTACTGATGCTTCCCATTCTTACATATAATGTGGCAGTATGCTTGTCTTTTCATAACAGTTTTTTTTAAAACAATGCAATTATCTACCATGTGTCATACATGTGAATTGACTGAAATATGGTTAGTACTAGCAGTGTTCATTTGTTAAGCCCTGCTATTACATGGTCATAGTTTGAAGCTTGGAATGGACAGTTTATACTAGCAGGAGATATGCTTCCTCCAGGGACTAACTTACTGGAATGTAGCAGCTTTACTTGATTTTACAATATTTGCTGTGGTTCTCTGCCTTTCTAGTAAAGTTGCAACAGATCATGCATTTTCTTTGGTTGGATCAAAATAGGCTGGCTCTGGTCATGGTCTGAAGTCTGAACACTATTTCGTTGCATGATACAGGTAAGGCTCGGCAAGAATGGAGTGGAGGAAGTACTTGGGCTGGGCCAGCTTTCCAACTTTGAGAAAGAGGGTCTGGAGAATCTCAAGGGTGAGCTGAAGTCTTCCATTGAGAAGGGTATCCAGTTTGCTCACGCGAACTAGGCAACCTATGCAGATTCTAACAATTCAAATATGAACTCGAGGGGGATCCCTCCAATTTTTGGTTTGACTGCTGTTCTGCCCCAGTCTGCTGGGGCACCGAGGTGTTGTGCTCCAGAATAAAATCCAGCGGCTTGATGCCAACCTGAACAAAACTTGTACCCCAAACTGTGATTCCGGTGCCTTTTGCACCTTATACCTGAAACTGCGTGCGGTGAACCCGAATCATGAAGCGAACAAAAGATTCTGCTGAAATTGTTTCCATTTGCTTTCGTGTTGCACCAACTGTTATTTCTCACGTTCTCAGTTCCCAGTGTTAATCTTCCAATTGATGGGGCTGTCGCTTACAGTTGGTCGCCACACTGGAATCCAGCACTTGGATTGCATGAAACTGACCTGATCACCTGACACTGTCATTTTAGCAGCAGCTGGATTTTCTCGCTCCCGGTTCTTGTTCAGTCTTGTGTAGTGATCCTAGTCTGTTATCAATTACGTGTGCCAACTGCTGATCTGATTATCCGTTTCATGTGAGTCTGATGATCTGTTTTTGCTTCTAAACCCGAGGGGAAAATATGAAATTGAATACGAGATTACCAGTTTCTGTCCTTCTTTTTGCCCCTAGAGCAAGATAACGAGTTGGAACTTCAAAGGAACATTAACTCTGTCTTGTTCACAAAACATGATTCCAGTACATGCAGAGTGACAGTCTACTGGGGATAAGATATTTCTACGTCACTACTCACTAGCAAACAGACGGTAGATTAATTCTCCTAGCTACACTGTATGTTATAGAGTACATGTTTCAAATTCTAGCCATTTAGGAATAATACTTGTTCCAATTTTCTTAGGTGTTAGAAGCTTGTGGTGCAGCTTCAAGATGGCGCCCAGACTATTTTCATGTGCCTAACTGACTATAATTTTACACGAAAACCATGGCAGTTGGTCGTTACCGTTGTTTTAGCCTTTTAGGAATCAAGTAGTCATTTTTTTTGGTCAGAAACAGATAGATGCTACCATGTCTCTATCCCTGTTGCAATTCAGGGAGAAGACCATAGAATTAACACCTCAGTCTGACTAGGTAAACCCCTATATATGGTACCAATCTCTGCTGGATGCTTTTTTTTTTTGGCTAGCTAAGTGATTTGTTTTGCTGGGCATATCTAAAGCACAATAAGATGATAAACTAACAAGCCAATACTTCTCAGAGGTTCGTGGTCAGAAGCAACTAAAACTTGCACGCAATCAAAAGTGGCTAACTCGCTCGCTGACCCACATTGACACATGCATCTTCAATTCGTGCGTGCGTCCCTGCACCAAGCCGGCCATGGCCAGCGTCCTGGACACCTTGAATTACCTCTTGTTTTTGCCTCTTGTACTGAAACCAAACCAGTGAAATCACCAAGTTCCAGGACAAAGTAAAAAAAAAGTGACACGATCGATGCCAACACTTGCCAACCACAAAATCAAATTCAGGCTACTGTCAGAATTTTTAAACAGCGGCTGAAACGACAACCCATGAGCAATGCATGACAAGACTATAAGAGATTCATGGCTTATGCGTGACAAAAATTCTCATGGCATTATGTGGAAATGTCACAGAACAGTTTCTATTCAATGACAGTTTAGGTTATTTCGTCATTGATTATATATATTCTACGACGGTGACAAATTTGGTGACAAAAATATGAAAATGGTCATTGATATACTTATATGACAAAACCTGTATAGAATGTATTTTCTACGACGATTAATTGTTCATCTATCATCATGGATAGGCAAATCTCTTGTGTCTTGTGGTGACAGTCAGCATATTCCCTGCAGCCTGATCGATCGAACACTGGCGATGACTCTCTTGGTTTTCCTTTCCCAACACAAATCCAGTGTGCCTGTATGCATGCTTAGCCGGTCACGCTTAATTGCATGCGACGAATCGAGGATGGATTGTTAGACAGAAAGACCGCGTTGGGACGTTGGATTACGCTGCTCGATGTGGTCATCTGGGCATATATATATATATATATATATATATATATATATATATATATATATATATATATATATATATATATATATACATCCCGCTGGTGCAAACCAGCAGATGCATGATCAATCAACCAGTATCATATCCTACAATATATACAGTGTTTACGATACTCATGATGAATAATATATGACGACGATTCTGTTGTTGGGCACGCAACGCTCAACTGTTTTGGTCGAACAACGCATGTAGATATAGTAGTAGACGCATGCGTGCTTTTCCGTTTGGTGATTGGTTTCAGCTAGACGCGTACGTGGGTGCAAAACTTCTCTTGGTTTGGGATGCATGCATGTAATATCTATAGGTTAGAACATGTTGAAGGGTCAAATCGTCACGTCGATTATATTGAAATGGACTATATAAATAGATGTTCAGTGCTGAAACAAACAACACATCAAATACAAGATACCCAGTCTAGCTTCTAGCTACTAGTAGGTAGTAGCCACAACGAACGTAGCTGTAGCTGTAAGCCTGTAAGCTATTAGCTCCACTTGTTCGTCTCGTAGCCATGTCACCGTCGCCGTCGCCGCCGCCGATGATTGGAGGACTTGCCGACCGGTGGCGCGAGCTCCACGGCGAGGACTCGTGGAATGGCCTCCTGGAGCCGCTCGACCTCGACCTCCGGGCCTCCATCATCTCCTACGGCGAGCTTGCGCAGGCCGCGTACGACTCGTTCAACCGGGAGAGGCGCTCGCCGCACGCCGGCGCGTGCATGTACGGCTACGACGACCTGTTCGCCATGACGGGGGTGTCCGCGCCGGGCAACTACAAGATCACCAGGTTCGTGTACGCCACGTCGGGGCAGCCCGTGCCGGAGGCTTTCCTCCTCCTGCCGCTGCCGTCGCTGGCGCCGCTGGCGTGGTCCACGGAGTCCAACTGGATGGGGTACGTTGCGGTGGCAACGGACGAGGGCGTGGCGGCTCTGGGGAGGCGCGACATCGTCGTGGCGTGGCGCGGCACAGTGAAGAACCTGGAGTGGGTCAACGACATGGACTTCACGCCGGTGTCCGCCGCGCCGGTGCTGGGCTCTGCCGCGGCCGCCAACCCGCTCGCCGTCGTGCACCGGGGATTCCTGTCCGTGTACCGGTCCAGCAACAGCAACTCCAAGTACAACCAAGGCAGCGCCAGAGACCAGGTGAAATTTCATCATCACTTCACTTCTCCAGATCGAATCTTAATTAGCCTTAATTACCGCAAGACAATACACTCCAGACAATTAATCACGATTAGGGAAACAAACTTCCAGTGGGATTTCATAGGTTTCTTAGTATTAATTATCATGACAAATTAGATTTTTTCAGATGTGACATTAAATTAATGAGGAAAAAAAAGAAGTAGTGTCATTTTCATGACATGGTGCTAATCAGTTTCCAAGACGGATGAAACAAAATGAAACGCCCATTGTGTGCCAAATCGTTTCTTCGGAGAGAGTGTATTTAATTCAGTTGCAAATCATTTAATTACACTGATTAGCCTAGAATAGTGAAATGAAATCTTCAATGAGAGAGTGTATTTAGTTGATGTGACCTTCTAGAAAACAGTATTATGAAACCACCTATAAATAGCCTAAGTAAAAATGTCGGGAGATGATCTCAATTGGACCCACCTGTCTGTCTGTGCTTCGTTATCCCTTCCAAGCAATTAATCGTTACATTATTTCTCAAATCAAAAGTTAATAAAACATATGTCACTAAATCAATAGTCGACAAAAGTATAGTTTTATAATATTTTGAAATGGCCCTCAAAATGCAATTTCAAATAAAAATATATTATTTTAAAAATTCCACTTATTAACCCGTTTCAAAAAGAAAACGCTGCTAGCTAGGTAGGTACATTCAACTCTGAAAAGTGGATTTGATTCCCCTTAAAAAATACACATCGAATGATAAAAATATAGTGACATTTTTGTCCGCGAGCTATATATTATAATTCTATAAGCAAGAGCGGAATAATACTAGGGATCAAGGAGTCATCCAACCTCATAATTAGCAGATTGCCGAATCCAAATCAAAGTATTTTAAAAAGATACTTATACATAAAATTATAGAAAATTATTATTAATCAAGCTCGTTATTTCCAAAAAAAAGGATATTAAAGGGATTAACCGCGCAAGAACGTAACGCAACATGCAGGTTCTTGAGGAACTGAGGAGGCTGATGGAGTTGTACAAGGACGAGGTGACCAGCATCACCATCACCGGGCACAGCCTGGGCGCGTCGCTGGCGACGCTCAACGCCGTCGACATCGTGGCCAACGGCGTCAACTGCCCGGCGGCCGACTCGTCGTCCCAGCCGCCGTGCCCGGTGACGGCCATCGTGTTCGCGAGCCCGCGCGTGGGGGATGGCTTCTTCAGGGAGGCCTTCACCTCGTTCCCGGACCTGAGGGCCCTCCACGTGAAGAACGCCGGCGATGTGGTGCCGATGTACCCGCCGCTCGGGTACGTTGACGTGGCAGTGCGGCTGCCCATCCGCACCAGCAGGTCGCCGTACCTGCGCCAGCCGGGCACGGTGCCGACGCTGCATAACCTCGAGTGCTACCTGCACGGCGTGGCCGGCGAGCAGGGCAGCGCCGGTGGGTTCAAGCTGGAGGTCGACCGCGACGTGGCGCTGGTGAACAAGAGCGTCGACGCGCTCAAGGACGAGTACCCCGTGCCGGTGGCGTGGTGGATCTCCAAGAACAAGTGCATGGCCAAGGCCGCCGACGGCCACTTGGCGCTGCAGGATTTCGAGCAAATTTAAAGCTCCCTGACCAGCTCAACTATTCGATTCGTCTGACTCCGATCATGCATGCATGCCGCCGTCACACACCGAAAATACCCAAAATTCTTCACACGTCGAGGAATTGAAGCCTAGTGAATCTCAGAATAAAATTGCTTTGCCTATTTACATAGATAGATATGCCTATATATATATACACACACACATGAAAACACTATTGTACACTAAGTGTGTAGAATAACTATTCTACATCGATCACGAGAGTACTACTTTCAGTAATAGATTTTCTCACTAGAATAGCAATTGAGTACTAATTTTTTCTCAGTAGTATAACATTTGTATATATATATATAAATGTTATTCGATACCGCCAATGTAAAATAGCTATTCTACCGAAAAATCTACCACTGAGAAAAAAAGTAGTACTCAATTGCTATTCTATTGGAAAAATATACTACTGAAAATAGTCGGTGTAGAATAGCTATTCTACACACGTGGTGTAGAATAGCGCTCTCATAGTCCCATGTCTTTGAGTCTATAATAAATTGCATGCTTATGTGGACACTTTTTCTTAGATTCACATGTGGATTTTAGACGTTCCAGTAGACCAATCATGTTCATAAAATACAATTTCGATCGTTAATTTCTAGTAAACCTATCATGCTGTGATCGGATGCAGGAGACTGACAGGTGGGTCAATGCAGGCAGCCCTTGCTGCTGATAAGTGCTGACAGATGGACCCCACTGGTCAGTGGCCAAACGGCCTGGTGGATGGGCCGGCCCAGCCCAGCAAACAATCTGGCCCAAACGCAAGCTGATCGCGTGGTGTGCGGTCCAAAATATGATGGGCCGACAGCCTACATCTAGATTTGAATCCAAACTGATCCATCCTAAAAAAAATTTCACAACTTTTGCAGTCTGCCCAAACTGACCCACCTAAACTATGTGACACGACTTGATCCGTAGCATGCAGCTCACAGTCACAGGGCGATAGGGGTTGCTTAAACTTTAAGTGACAAACACGCCAGGATTAAAACAAGTTTCACCAACCTCTCATCCTCAGTTCGTGCATGAAGACAAATGCTCAATCTTCTCCTACGGCGACATATACTGCTCCGTCTACCTAGCTAGGAGATCCTTTGCGTCGATGCTACTGCTTTCCATGGCGACTAATCTGGTGGCGTTAGAACAAAGCGTTACCCGATTGATCGATATCGTCTCGCATTGTTCATCCTTGCCGGTCTTATTCCGGCGCGCGGCCAACCTTGCAGCCTACCGATGAGCTGAAACTTTCTCGTGATGTGAAACAATGATCCCTGACATGCATGTCATCAGCGAGATCGACGGCGTGAATCCTTGGACTCGAATTGTTCGCGCAAGTTTCTTTGTGTGATACGACAAGATGTTGTCCAGGCTCACTGTCACTGGAGCTAGCAGCTCCAAGCTTGGCTGGGGAGCCAGCGTGCAGAGAGTCATCAAGCGACAATTTTTCATGGGTGAACTGCTTTCTGCTTCTGCCTGCAGTGTGTGCACGCAAGCAGGGCATGCATTGCAGCGCTTTGCATGGCGCTCGTTTCACTCGATCGTTTGTGTGCTTGGAGAACAGCAGGAGCAGGTGAATGCGTGCGAAGTCAGCTTTTCGCAGAAGCATAAAAAGAAGGCGACGTGGTGAATAGCATCATTTTTGTCCAAAACTATCAGGTTTTGCAAGCAGTGATGCCGGACGACCGGGGCAATACGGGTGCCCTAGATTTGGGCGTTCTAATCATCCTCTTGACTACCGTTACTAATGATATCAGCTGGGACTGTCCTTAATTAAGACGCTGGCGAATGGAGAGCACTAGGAAGCAATGCGACATTGCAAGTGAGGTTTTTAATGGACCTGATGATGGCTTCTTGATCCCGTGCAGACGAACTAATCGCATGCGCACATCTACTCCTGAGAATGTGATGAGCACACGGGATCAATAATGCAATGCAAAGGATGTGTCCCGACAAAATTCGTGCGGCGCTCAAGCTCAAGCTCAAGCTCAGCTGCGGCAGACTGCTGTTTCGTCTGAACCATCGAAATTCAGATATTCAGAATTTCAGACAGCCTCGAAATCTCCAGTTCTCCAAATCCCAAACTAGACGAAGACGAAGAGCGTACGAGATGAGCAACGGTTTGCTTGGTAGCTCCTCCATTTATTTCCTCAACGGTTTTCTCCCTCGCATTGCATTCATGGAAGCCCCATTTACTGCTACGCTGCGAAAGCTTCGTTTTTTTTGAAACAATCCCGGCCAGAACTCGTATCGGTCAGATACCCAAGCTAAAGTAAAGTTGAGATACTGCTTGCAAACTGACACCGGGAGCAATGGCATCACACCTGGGGCAGAGCTTGTGGTCCCACATCCAGTGACAGAACCGTGTCCCACTGTCACTGGCATGTGGGTCCTCCATGATGACTCTCTGCGTGGTCCTACATACGCCGGTTGTTTTCTACTGTTGCTACGTGCAATATACATATATACGGACAAGTGAGGTAGGGCAACGCAGCGTCACACAAGAAATGACAAGAAGCAATTAAGCATGTCACTCTCCTTTGGATTTGATCAGATCTGTATGTTGTACCGTGCGTGCTAGCGTTAGCAGTAAGTACTCATCAGATGTAGACACTGTTCATCATTTGTATGGGCCTCAAGATGCAACATGCAACTGCCCAACACAACTGAAATGCGGATTCCATGAATCAAAACAGGGGGAAAAATTACAAAGAGAAAACACAATCTGCCCTATAGATGTGCGAGCATTGATGTGTGTAAAACAGGGCAGTAATGGCGAGGCTCCGGCCACCGGCGTCTTCTTGTTAATGAATGAGGAGGGCAAGCAGAAGCAGACACGAGCTTTGCATTGGGATCAGCGGCTAATTGGGATCGAGCCTACTCGGCGGAATTCAATCCTGATCGTCTAATCCAAATCTGACGTGTGGGAGATGTCTGAGCCATCAGGCCTACTACTCCGTCCTACAAAAATTCGATCTTGAGCAATTCAACACATGCTATTTTTAAAAGTAATATCAGAAGTTGAGAGGTAACTGAGGTGAGGTGGCACTGAAGCAGCAGTACAACACACTTATCTGCTGAGACGAACTGATGAATTAATCTTCACCGAGCTGTTGGAAAACAAAGAAGTAAAGCGAAAGCGAAAAGGTCGAGAGGAGTTTCCAGATTCACGTCATCCAAGTCGACTGATGCACCCAACGTTCAGATTCCACCTCCACCACCACCAATCCAAGGAGCTGACGAGTATACAACCATCCATCCATCCACAGTGTCCAGCCTTCACTCCTCGCTCCACTCGGACCAACCCTCCCCGAGAGTCCAAGACCGTTCCTCGGACATTGCGCCCAGCTCACTCTCTTTTAAACCGGAAAAGCCTACGCTGATTTGAGGGAGAGGGGGAAGGAGGAGAGGGGAGTACGATTGACCCATGTCCGCGACGCGATCCTACTAGTAGTCGCCTGTTTCGTGTTTCGACGGCAGGAGTTGAGAGTTGAGACCTGCTGCGATGGTGGCCGGGCGAGTCAAGGCGGTCATGGGCTTCCAGCGTAGTCCGGCGACGCCCAAGTCGGCGGCGGCGTCGTCCTCGCGCAAGGCGCCGCCGGCGCAGGCGCAGCAGGTTGGCTCGGTGGCGGGGGCGCAGCCGGAGACGCCGCGGCGGAGGTCGTCGGGATCGCCCGCGTCGGCGTCGGCAGCGCCGGCTGGATCGGGGTCCAAGACGGGCGCCTTCGCGCGGTCGTTCGGGGTGTACTTCCCGCGGTCGTCCGCGCAGGTGCAGCCGGCGCGCGCCACGCCGGAGGTCGGTGAGCTGGTGCGCCTCGTGGAGGAGCTGCAGGAGAGGGAGTCGCGCCTCCGCACCGAGCTGCTGGAGCAAAAGATACTCAAGGAGACCGTCGCCATTGTGCCCTTCTTGGAGACGGAGCTCGCCGCCAAGAGCAGCGAGCTTGGTCGGTGCAAGGACGCCTTGACTCGGCTCGAGTCCGAGAACGCCCGGCTGCGCGCTGCGCTCGAAGCCGCCGTGGCATGTTCCATGGAAAATGAGCAGAGGATTCTTGAAATGGAGAGGCAAATGACGGAGCTGAGGAAGAGGCGCCAACGGGAAGCTGCATCCGGTCCCGACGATTGCTGGTCGTCGGCGTCATCGGACAACTCCAACAGCTCCAATGCGGTCAGCAACTCGGCCAAGTCAGCTAAAGTCGTGGGATGTTCATCGGTCCGTCCTCCTCCTCCCCCGCCACCGCCGCCGCCAATGCCGGTAGCTTTCAAGTCCAAGTCCTATTTCTCCGGCTCGTCAGTCGCTTCGTCGGCAAACTCTTCGTCCACTTCGTCCTCGTCGGCCCCATCGACGTCGTCTTGCTCTTCAGATACTGCCGCATCACGAAGCCGACTACCGGAGCTCTCGAAGCTCCCTCCGATACCCCCGCCACCGCCGCCGCCTCCACCGCCATTGCCGACCGGGGGACGCCGGAGCGCGTGCTCATCGCCATCCACCTCAAGCAGCGGAAGTGCGGGGCCTCCAGCTCCACCTCCCCCGCCGCCGCCTGCGGCTAGAAAAAACTCCAGGACGTCTTCCCCCGCGACTCTGGCTTCGGCTTCGGCGTCCGGCCAATGCGTGAGGCGAGTCCCCGAGGTGGTGGAGTTCTACCACTCGCTAATGCGGAGGGACTCGAAGAGGGACGGAGGCAGCGGCGCGGAAGCGGGCAGCGGCGGCGGCGCGGCGGCCGCCAGGGACATGATCGGCGAGATCGAGAACCGCTCCTCCCATCTTCTGGCGGTAAGTCGTTTTTGCTTAAAATTCGCTCATTTTTCTCTGTTTTGACGCATTTCCCCCGTAATTTCTTCGAAAAACTATCCCTTTTCTTCGTTTCACCATGAAAAATCTCGAAAGCAAAAGTTCCAACAAACTGACTCAAGAGTTGAACAAAATAGTTGTAGTACCTCCTGAACAAAGAAACGCAACGGAAAGTTATCGTCTTTACATCCATCCCTTCTAACACAAGTACACAACACAGCCATACAGGTAAAACAAACATCTTCCCTGTTCAACTTTCTCGAGTTCACCACCCCGATTCCGTGGAGAGACCACTACTGGAATCACTCTCTGAATGTTTGCAAATTGCAAGTCATTAACATTTGCTCCGTGTTGCGTGCATTTCTTCTTCTTGGATTTTTCTGACCCCCCTTGAGGGAGAGGAGCAAATGAGTACTAGGAGGTTAAAAGATAAACAGGGCAAGATAATATGCACTTTGGGTTGGGAACAAAAAAGAAATCAGTAGCTTTGGAGTTTGGATGCAGGGATGGGAATCCTTTGTCAGTGACTAGTAAATTTACAGGCCAGTGTAATGAATGAGCTGAGTGGAACGGCCGCCGCTTTTTAAAATCGAAAGAAACGCAGCGTGGCCTGCACCACTCCACTCCACGAGTGTCTCGCCGCCTCGTGGCTGTGTCCTGCCTGCTTTGAGCTGAGGTCCAGCTAGCCGTTGGAGCTAACCGTTGCTTCGCGCTAAGTGCACTTGAACCAAACCAAAGGAAATTTGAGAACAAAACGTTAATGATTCAAGGTTTGCTTGCTAATCTCTAATGTTTTGGTGTTTGACGCGTGGGTGTTGGGCGAACAGATCAGGTCAGATGTGGAGAGGCAGGGCGATTTCATCCGCTTCCTGATCAAGGAAGTGGAAGGCGCGGCGTTCGTCGACATCGAGGACGTGGTCACCTTCGTCAAGTGGCTCGACGTCGAGCTCTCGCGGCTGGTGAGCTAACGTGACAGCCATTCACCCTCCAAATCACCCATCGGGCTGAACATGAACTGACCTGAATGCTCACCGGATTTCTGCACAGGTGGACGAGAGAGCAGTGCTGAAGCACTTCGAGTGGCCGGAGCAGAAGGCGGACGCGCTACGCGAGGCGGCGTTCGGATACCGTGACCTGAAGAAGATCGAGGAGGAGGCGTCATCGTTCTGCGATGATCCCCGGCAGCCCTGCTCTTCCGCTCTCAAGAAGATGCAGGCACTGTTCGAGAAGTAAGGGTGACATCCTCCATGCACGCGGCTTAATTCTGCTCTGATCAACCAGCCACCTATACTCCTGGCCTGCTCGTTGTGCTCATCTATGATCATTGGCAGGTTGGAGCATGGACTGTACAGCCTTGCTCGCGTGCGAGATGGCGCGATGAGCAGGTACCGTGGCTATCAGATCCCATGGGAATGGATGCAGGACACAGGAATAGTTAGCCAGGTAATTCAGTGGCTAATTTCTTTCTCCTCAATTGCTACAGCTTGGTGATTTTAAGTAGCACAGAAACGAAGCTAGATGAGGAAAGGTCACTTTGAGCATGCTTGTTTTGATTTGCACCTGTACGTGCTCAAGGATGTTACAAAAAAACATTAAATCGCCACAGGACAACACGCTCGTGACACCAACGAAGAGAATTTGGGGGTAAATCTGGTTTGTCTTTGGGGACCGGTGATGAGAAGGCTCTCTGGCACCTGTTGTGATATGAAGCACGATGTGCAAATGAGCCATGGCCCTTGGGTTCTCGTGAATCTGTTTTGTCTTGCATGCACTGCTTGCACAGAATGATGATCGCTTCTGAAACTGGAAGCTTATTTTTTTGCTGCTAACATGGATCGGTCCTTGGTGTTTTTCACAACGAAATACAACACTAGACAGCAAGAGATGGTCCATTAGGATAAGTGTACAGTTCTGTAAATTAATTTGCTTCTCCTATGCATGGTTTTACTCTAGCTGGTATTTCAATGACAAGATGAGCCTTTGATGTGCAGATCAAACTCCAGTCAGTGAAGTTAGCGATGAAATACCTGAGGAGGGTTTCCTCTGAGCTTGAGGCCATAAAAGGTGGCCCTGACGAAGAGGATCTGATGCTTCAAGGGGTCCGATTCGCCTTCAGAGTTCACCAGGTACTCTACTGCACACTGGGCTATCAAGTTTCCATGCTTCGTTACGGTATTCAATCCTTTCTTTTCATGCAGTTTGCAGGTGGATTCGACGGTGACACGATGCGAGCGTTCCAGGAGCTCAAGGAGAAGACGTCCACGTTCCAGTCGCAACGGGAAAGCCAAAACCAGCATTTGCAACAGCAAAGGCTCGCTGGCAGAAGCTAATCATCTGAAAAACGACGCATTGTATCACTCCTTTACCATAGGGTATACGCAATCTGTCACCATGGATCAATTTTTCGTTGTCAAAGTATTTTTGTTGATCTCACTGTGATTGATCTGTCACATTCCAAGCAGTGCAGCTCTACAGCATCTCTGGTTTTGCAACCCAACTTTGCATAAACATAAACATAAACTTTATTTGTGATATCGAACGATCAAAGTCACATAAATCTCACAAAAATTTGGATCTGTAGCATCGAATGACAGCCACTTTCATCTAAGTAAACATGTTCACTTTAATACCAGCAAAATGACTCAAAGCGAGGGGCGGCATGGAAGCATAAAAACCTTAAAAAGGGGGATCCTTTTAGCTTTAGTTGGCTGCCAGTCTTGCTCGGAGCTCATCAGCAACCGCATCGATGAACTCTTCAGTGTTCAGGTAATGACTCCTTGTGATACTGTAGATCAAGGAAGAGTTAGGAGATTGAGACACCAGTCGGTACAAGTTACAAAATGCAGTCTAGTAGTAAGTAGAGATTTGGTGTAGCAGTGTGAGCAGCAAAACATATGAATGCAACAGCGTACTTGGAAGATCCGTGAACAAGAAGGGCAAGGTCCTTGGTCATCTTCCCAGATTCGACAGCACCAATGCAGGCAGCCTCAAGCTTCTGAGTGAATTCCAGTAGCCTAGCATTGTCATCTAGCTTTGCCCTGTACATCACACAAAGGTGGTAAATCGAGGCGACGGCACAAGCCTGAACCATGGTAACTGAGCAACAGAAATATTTGCAGCATGATTGGAAAGAAAGCAATGCTGCCACCATTTGCCATGTAAATGAGAAAATAGATGGACATTTTCCACATACGGTAGAAAACTATACTAGTTAATAGATGTACCTGTGTGCAAGTCCTCTTGTCCATGCAAAGATCGAGGCAATGCTGTTTGTACTGGTTTCACCTCCTTTCTGATGAACTCGGTAATGACGGGTGACAGTCCCATGGGCAGCTTCAGCTTCAATGGTTTTGCCATCAGGGCATACCTAGAACATGGGCGCAGCAAACAGTTATAGCATCATCATAAAAATTGTCATGTCTAGCACACATCCAACTGAAATTCACCTATTTATTTAATAATAATAAATCATAATCAGCAGGCCTTGTGAAATATTTATCATGAGGTGGTAATAAAAATAAAATGTGGCTACCTACCAAAACTGATGTCATCAAACCCAATGATCCAAAACCTGCAAGTAAAAGGTAGCTATTACAACCTAAAATAACATTGAACCTTTACTATCCAATACTTCTTAACAGAGAGCAAACTAACGTAACGCAAATCATGAGTACAAACTGTAAAGAGCATGCCGTTGGGCAAATTATAAGTATAACCTTGTGCTAAGAAATCACTCTGCACATCTCCATCATAATTTTTGCAAGCCCAAACATACCCTCCGTCACTCTTGAGTGCATAGGCAACCATGTCATCAATAAGACGATGCTCATACCTATCAGGGACCAAACACAATAAGATATGCTGACGATAAACCAAGGTAAAAATGCAATCTTGATACATACCATATTCCAGCAGCCTCAAATTTTGATTTCCACTGAGCTTCATAGACCTCCTGGAAGATATCCTTGAACCTGTGCAAGAGAAATCACAACTCGTCAGACCAATTTGTTGTACTATAGCAAAAGTACATTCAATATAAAAACAGTTTGTGTTAGAATAGGCTAGCATATCAATACCTGCCATCATATTTCTTCAAAATTGTGTTCTTGGTGCTGAGGTACAATGGCCATTTCTTCTCATAAGCAGTGGCCATAGAAGCATCAGCAAAGGCACGGATGGACTACACAATCAAATGTTAAGAGCCTAAGAGCATGAATCACAAATGAACAGTACATGCAAATCCGAAATGAACAGTAGTAAGTGGCAAGCTGTACCTCATCAGTGTTGTACATAGACAAGGCCACTCCTCCAGCACCAGTAAAGTTGAACACCTCCAGCTCAATCTCCTCGTCTTTCCCCTCTATCAACAGGAAAAATAAAGAAATAGGTAAAATTTGTATTCGCATCAATTGGTCTCCAACCATTTAATTTACAATTATAAATTAGGGCGTTTAGCTAGGAAACCGATCCATTGATATAAATATGCAATACAGTATAAGGTAACACAGTCATACCAAAAACCAATTTAAGCTTGCCAGGTTCCTTGATAACGGCATCTGTTGCGCGGTACTGGTCGCCAAATGCATGCCTTCCAATGCAGATGGGCTTATTCCATCCTGAAATCATCAATAATTCAATAAGCATGAGAAAAATCACACAAAAAATTAGTAGTTTCTGGTCTTTCTCCCAATACCTGGAACAAGACGTGGAATGTTTTTGCAGATAATTGGTTCTCTGAACACAGTGCCTAAAGGTACCAAGAACAGAAAAAACAGAAGTGTCAGAATTCCCAAAGTCGGCACCAAATGAAATAATACCAACACCCCTTACCGTTTAGGATATTTCTAATTGTGCCGTTTGGGCTCTTCCACATGGATTTCAGGTTGAACTCTTTAACCCTTGCTTCATCTGCCATGGTTTTGATGCAACGATCAGTAACAAAATCGTTGCAAACAGTTGTCGTTATGTCAACACACGTAAGGAGAATAACAGATATACCTGGTGTAATTGTTGCACACTTGATGGCCACATTGTACCTACGGAGGATTTGAGGAGCAGGAACATAAACAATAGAAAAGAGAGGAATCACAATGCAATGCAGTGAAATGTTCAACAAAGGCAACAAGCCAGCAAATCGACTGTTTAGCTAAGAAGAACTGAAGGAAGTCATGATCAAGTGAGTGACTTTAAGTAAGAGAAAAGAAGATTCAAAATATAGATTTCTAACATGTACAATTACTCATTGCAAGTAATTAACAATTCAATTACAAATCAAGAATCAAGTGACTCTGTCCTTGTGAAGCTTAGTTAGCACAAAATTCTTACTTGAGGGTAGCCTCCGCTGCCTCCACTGTGACTTTGTCGTCGGTTGCATCACGATACGGAAGTCCGAGGTCAAAGTATTTGATGTCCAAGTCGACGAACGGGAAGATAAGCTACACATCGAGAACAAAAAAAAATTATAAGAACACCGGCGAGGAAAGGTCAAAGCACATCAAAACCCAGTGTCCATTACCTTGTCCTTGATAGATTTCCAGAACACTCGAGTCATCTCATCACCTGCACACAGGGAAAAAAATGCGACACTCACGTACAGCCTCAACGATAACTTCTGTGGCGAATCGAATCCTGAACTGAACACTAGCCAAGCAAGTGCAGTGTAAAGGATGTACTGGACCTGAGACTGAGAGACTTCCTATGGTGTGTTTAGACTAAAAGACAGCTCAAACAAAGCAAGTCCCGGAAGGATACAGCGAAACGCACGGCGAGTCGAGGACTTGACGGAATCCATATCGGAGAGTGGAGACTAGTAAGTAGTAACAGCTCCGTGGGGGTATATGGGAGGGGAGGGATCTGACACTGACCGTCCATCTCGACGACGGGGTTGGAGACCTTGATCTTGCTGAACGCCATGGCCGACCGGCGGAGATCGCGAAGGCGGCGAGACTGGCGCGGAGATTGGATTGGACTCTTGCAGAAGAAGATGGTGGTGGCACTGCGGAGAGAACAAGGCTTTAAATAGGCCGTTTGATGTGGGTCTCGCCTATCCGTGATCTATATTTGATTTCTTTAAAACTTATAATTTAAGTGTACTTTACACTCTTATCCCATACCAATATATAAAAATTATACCTAAAGATTTATATATATCATATATATATAACAAAAATAAAAATTCCACTAACTTTGTTAGAACTGAAAAATAAATCCTGGTTTCTGTAGCCACTGTTTCACACTCTATTCAGAATCTGTGTTTTTGTAGGCCACTGTTTCACACATCTCATCAGAATCTGTGGGGAGTACTGTACATATGAAGTCATCAATGAAGCACAAACATTTATGCTGTTTTAGACCCACATCGTGTCAATGTTGCAGAGCTGCGTCTGCGAGAGCAACTGCGCATGCAGTCGAAGTTCTGAAACTGTTGGTGCAGTTCTGAAACTACTCTGAATCCAGTGGCCGAAGAACCGATCAGATTTATCCATCGGCCATCCACCAGCTTCGCCTTAAATTACACAAGCTGGTGTTCGCGATCCAAATGACGATGATAAAACTACTATTTTCTCGCTCTACAAATCTATATTTAAACATCTAAAAATAAGACGTGCTAGTAGATCCTAGATCGTGCTTGCTGCTTTTGATTTCGATAGTATAACCATCTTTAAATTTATCTTACGTTTCCCCCCAAAAAAATAGTAATTTAACTTGCGTTTACAGATTACTACCACTGGATGAGCAGCCGCCAGTAATAAGCAAAGAAAAGGTCAAGGCCATTTTTTTGGTGTTGCGTGATTTGTTTTTTCAGTCTCCGGAGGGCGGAGGCGGTTTCCTTTCTCGTCGCGCGGCGGCTGCTGGTTCCTTGTCTGATCCGGCCGTCTCAATCCTCCCGTCTCCCACCAACACGCACAGGTAGATAGGATAGGGGCGCCTCGGTTCGGCTCGGCTCGGCTCCGCCCCAGATCTCCGGCCGGCGGCGCGCGGTTAGATTCGGCCGGAGCAGTGCGAGCTTAGCTGCTGCCGGGATGCGGCGAGGCGGCGTGCTGCTCCTGGTGGCATGCCTGGTTGCCGCCGCCGCAGAAGAGGTAACTTTTCCACACAGAACTATTGCAGAGTGGCTGGTTGATTTGCTCGATTCAATATGCCTGCTTCCTGCTTGGTAGGGATGGGGATTCGATCTTGTAACAATAAAATATTGACTGGATCATGAGATACGTTGCTGTACGATTAGCTTAATTACTCTGAATGATGACTACTTGTGCGTTTAATTGTTGGGGGAAATGATTCTTGTCTAGTTTTAATGCTGGCCATTGCAAAACATGGGAACCAAGGCAAGTTGGCAAGTTCTGCCAGAGTATGATTGCTTCTAGTTTTTTTATGCTTCAAGCTAGCTTGGTCATCATTCAGCAATGCATCACTCTCAAGCCTTTTTGTGCACTCAGAGTTCAGGCACTTATCATCATGATCCTCATGCCACCTGAAAGACTTCTTTTTATTAATTAGTTTGTGATAGTCAAACTCAATTCACCAGTGATCCAGTGACTAATTGGTGCCACAATTTGGTTGTATTTTTTTGTTGATATAATGTTTCCATTTAAGTTCAGGCCAATACAAGTATACTACAAGCAGAAACACATGATGATAGCAATATAGCACAGTCAGATGTTGGTAAAGTAGGACGGCATGATGGAACAAATCCTAATAGAGGACATCACGATGAAGCAAAGAATGAAACCGATGAGAACAATAAGAAGGATAAATCAACAGAAGGAATTAGTTCAACAAAAGATGAGGCAGTAATGGACAAAGATATCAGCACAGCAAAATCCTCACATGCAACTGACTTCTCACAAGATCCTCTTATCAAGGAGTGTGATCCATCCCATAGATGTGTCATTGAAAATAAAATGTTCATCGCCTGCTTGAAAGTTCCTGGAGAAGGTGATTTTCTAGCCATTAAATATTCTCTTTAACCTCTGTTAGTGCACAGTTAATTCTCGTGCAAGAGTATGCTTATTTCATCTCCATGAAGACTTCTCATTTCCTTTTTATGGTTCATTTGCAAACTGTGGTATACCAGTTAAACTAGTAGTATTTTAATTGAGCATCATTCTGAAATTACATTCATCCCAGAACTGACTGCAAAGGAATATTCAGGCTGATAGCAAATTGACAGGCTGATTTTGTATAATTGCTGGGCTTAGCCATGGTGATTGAACCGTTTAGATCCCAGCAACATCATTTTTTGTTGTCAGTTAATTGGTAGCTCATAGCTTGATATAATTGGCATTTAGAACCACTAAGAAAGTTTTGGGGCCTACATGGTTACGCAGTTACGCTTCAGGACCGCTGGTGCGATTTAGTCGATGCAAATTTATGATATCTTTGACTCCACCTTGCCAAAATTGTTGCTACCAAAAACTGTGCACACGGATCAAATTTTAACACATGATTGGTCTGTAACTATAATTTTACCCTGCCAACATTCTTTTGGCCCATTACGATTAATTACTGTCAACTTATAGACAAGACTTTGGCTGACTATTTTGCTGTATCACAAGCAAATTGTATCCCTGAATAATTTAAGCAAATAGTGTTTCCTCAAAAAAACTTGTGACTTTATCACCTTAAATAGAAACATTTTACAAAGTTACATTTTCATTATTCGCTCTCCAAAGATTTTGTTTCACATATGGATATAATAGAAGTGTTACTTCTTCTTAGCTTCTTCCATGTTTTGCACATAAATAACTTGTTACAGTTGAAACCAGATTCATTAGCTCTATCACTTTTGATGGACAATAAAGGCATGAACCCACTTGATGTTAGCATCACAGCTCCAGATTTTATCACTTCAGCCGAAGGTACTGTCCATGTTAAAGCAAATGATCACAATGAGGTAAGCTAATGTAAATGAGATATGTCTTCAAGATAATTATAATGATAGGTTTTCTGGATTAACTTTTTCTATATATATTGTTTGAATGATGTTGCTCCAGCATGTGTTACTTCAGAAAAGACTACCTGTTTTCGCTCTTAAACTTTTTTCCAGCAAGCTTGTGAGAGGATTATATTGCGAGTTTTCTGGCATAATTTTCCATATATGATATGTATAGTATCAATATGTCGCTTCTGTATGTGTTGTTTCAGAAGAAAGTTTTTTTCATAAGCTTATGGGAGGATTGTTACTGTTTCCCATGATCATGGCCTCATGACTGAAAAGTTCATTTAAATTGCATTTCAACGTATGTTCACAAGTTCTATGTTTCTGTATGACAGTTTCACATGAACACTTTTAGATAAAGATATTTCACATTAACTACACTATGGTAAGCCCATGATTTATATACACATGTAGCTGCACTAGCTTATTTGAGTGCTTGTTGATAATGTGTCATGGGTTGAACCCATGATGGGATAAACACCATCGAAAGGATAGCTGGACGACGATGACTACTAGGGATGAGAGGTAACTTAAGTTAGAGAGAAGAACATTGGGATGAAAAATTACACTTTTTCTTTTATTGCTCTTCAATTGAGTACAAGAGTCTTTTTATATAGGGAAACCTGACATGATATCTAAGGAAATAATCCTTATTATAGAAACTAATCCAATCTCTATATCTAATTCCTAACTCAAACCAATAGGACTCAATCTAACCTCACCTTTCAAGGATTCAATCTAATCTTACCTTTAAAGATTTAATCTAATCTAATCTAACCTTATCTTTAAAAATACCAAATACCAAACTATTGCGACAGTACCCACAGGTACTATTCACACTATAGTACTCATGTGTTACTGTTTACGCAGGCTGGGTCTAGCAGCCCTAGCCCACTACCTATGACACATTGTCTGTCAGGATTGGCAGAATGTTTAGTAAACCACTGCTGCTCTTATCAGCATTTATTCAAGGGGAACTGTATCTTTCTCATGCCGTTTCAATGTTTTCGATCAGTGTTCTGATCATTTGTTATTTTCCTATTGTTGAACTAGACACAGGTGAGTATTTCTAGCAGTGATGCAGCAGCAAACATGGCAATAGTTCTGAGAGTTGCAGAAGAAACCTGTAATATTAGCATCCACCGAGCGATTGCGAGGGAAACAAATCGAGTAATGCGAATGCGGCTTACCTCAGTATACATGCTTGTGCCTGTTTTTGTTCTCATCGGGGCTGTGGGAGCATGCATCAAATTTTGGAGAATTCGTAACCAAAATGGCGGCCCTGCATACCAGAAGCTTGATGTGTCGGAGCTTCCGGTTTCGACTGGAGGAAAGAAAGGGGAGGATCAGTCTGATCAGTGGGATGACAACTGGGGAGACGAGTGGGATGATGAGGAGGCCACATTGACGCCAACCAAACCTATGCCCAGCTTATCGTCCAAGGGTCTCGCTGCAAGGAAATCCACCAAAGATGGCTGGAAAGACTAGTGACAAGAAATATACAGCCCATAGCATTGACAAAATAGTTTCAGTGACTATATCATATACTTTTACCTTCTTCTGAAGGAAATTTTTGTACTTTTGCTGCCTTTTGGCTTGACTTCTGGAGACTGTACAAGAGACAAAAAAGGGCTAGAAGTAATACACTGGTACATCTAAAGAATTCCTGGAGATCTTTCAGTTGTTGTCCAAAGGCTAGCTTTGAACAACAACTGAAAGATCTTCACTAGTGTTACTGTGGAGTGTGGATATATCTCTGAATTCTAAAGCATCTGGAGCACTTTTAGAAAAGCAATTTCGAATAAATTTTTAGAAAACATCCTGTGATGCTGGATTTGGGGGTGGCTGCTGCTTTGCCTCGGACTTGTCCAGATTACAGACAAACAGATGGGCTGGGCGGCCGCAAAACAGCCGAGACCACAAGCCCACGAAAAAAGGCTCGTACCCTACGTTTACGGGCAGCTGGTGCCTGCCCAGCCCTGCGTGAAAATCCGCCGTCCGCGCGCCTTCTTCCCTAACTCCGGTGTTGCCGCCTGGTGGCTTGTGGCGCTCCTCGCGGGAAAAGGGGGAGGGAGTGGTGGGTTTCTACGGGGAAGCAACCCGAGAAAGGCTCGTACTTTCTGGCGGCTGGCGGCTGCTTGAAACGCCGCCGCCGCCGCGCGCGTTCTTCGCCAACTCTGGCGGTGCTGGCTGGGGGGCTCGGACGCGCTGCGCGGGGAAAAGGGGGAGGGAGGGTGAGGCATGGCAGCTGCCCGAGCTTGCCCTATTGGTGTATCGTCGGTCGATCAGCGGCGAGCAGCCGTGGCCGTGCTTCGCGCTGCCGCCGCCAGCGGCGACCTTTCCGTAGGCAAGGCGATTCACGCGAAGGTTGTCAGAGGCTCTCGCTTCGACGTGGTCCAGTACAACCACCTCATTGCTTTCTACGTGAAGTGCAGCCGCCTAGGCCTCGCCCGCCAGGTGTTCGACTCGATGCCCTCCCGGAACACTGTTTCTGGGAACCTGCTCATGTCCGGGTACGCTTCTTCCGGGCGCCACAAGGACGCCCTCGCGCTTCTCAGGGCGACCGACTTCGGTATGAATGAGTACGTCCTGTCATCGGCTGTGGCAGCAGCCGCCCATGTCCGGAGCTATGATATGGGCAGGCAGTGCCATGGACATGCTATCAAGGCTGGTTTAGTACATTACTCTTACGTTTGCAATGCGGTGCTGCATATGTATTGCCAATGTGCACACATGGAAGATGCGGTGAAGGTATTTGAAAATGTTTCTAGTTTTGATATATTCGCATTCAACTCAATGATAAATGGATTTCTTAACCGGGGCCAGATGGATGGTTCTGTCAGTATAGTGAGAAGCATGGTAAGAAGAATTGAGCAATGGGATTATGTGTCATATGTCGCAATTCTTGGGCATTGTGCTAGCATGAAAGAGTTGGTTCTTGGGAGTCAGGTGCATACCCAAGCGTTGAAGAGGAGGCTTGAGCTGAATGTTTATGTGGGTAGTGCACTTGTTGATATGTATGGGAAATGTGACAATCCCCATGATGCTAATTGTGCGTTTGATGTTTTGCCAGAAAAGAATGTTGTTTCCTGGACTGCCGTTATGACTGCTTATACACAAAACGAGTTGTTTGAAGATGCACTGCAATTGTTCTTAGACATGGAATTGGAAGGAGTTCGGCCAAATGAGTTCTCTTATGCTGTTGCTCTCAACAGTTGTGCTGGTCTTGCAGACTTGAGAAATGGTAATGCCCTTTGTGCTTGTACTATGAAAACTGGTCATTGGGGCCTTTTGCCTGTTAGTAATGCTCTCATGAACATGTACTCAAAGAGTGGCAGCATTGAGAATGCACGGAGAGTCTTCCTTTCTATGCCATACCATGATGTGGTTTCTTGGAATTCAATTATCACTGGGTATGCCCATCATGGTCTTGCAAGAGAAGCCATGGAAGTATTTAACGATATGTTGTTTGCTAAAGAAGCCCCATCTTATGTAACTTTTGTTGGGGTGCTGTCAGCCTGTGCTCAGTTGGGTCTTGTAGATGAAGGGTTCTACTATTTGAATACTATGATGAAGGAAGTGGGAGTAAAACCTGGTAAGGAACACTACACTTGCATGGTCGGTTTGCTATGCAGAGCTGGACGGCTTGATGAGGCACAACAATTCATAGTGAGTAACTGCATTCACACTGATGTTGTTGCATGGAGATCACTTCTAAATTCTTGCCAAGTGCATAGAAATTATGGTCTTGGTCATCAAGTAGCTGAACAGATTTTTCAGTTAAAGCCCAAAGATGTTGGAACCTATGTTTTGCTTTCTAACATGTATGCAAAAGCAAACCGATGGGACGGTGTCGTGAAGGTCCGGAGGCTGATGAGAGAGTTGGGTGTTAGGAAGGAGCCTGGTGTTAGTTGGATTCAGGTGGGTAGTGAGGTTCATGTTTTCACATCAGAGGACAAGAAGCACCCATGGATGGAACAGATTACAAAAAACTCAAAGAGCTGATAGACCAGATAAAAGTGATTGGATATGTTCCAAACATTGCGGTGGCCCTACACGATGTTGAGGATGAACAAAAGGAAGAACATCTTATGTATCACAGCGAGAAAATGGCTCTTGCACTTGGCCTTATTCGCACCCCTAGTGGAGAAACTATCCGAATAATGAAAAACGTCAGGATATGTGATGATTGTCATGTTGCTATCAAACTCATATCACTTGTCACAGCAAGAAAAATAGTTGTAAGAGACGCTGTCCGGTTTCATTGTATAGAAGGTGGAATCTGCTCATGTGATGACTATTGGTGATTCGAGCTAATATAATATATGGTTCTTGAAAGTTGATTACATGAAGCCTCTTGAATCAGTTGAATGAAGCAAACTCTTGGCCATATCGATGCTCAAATTCAAGAGCATTCTTTACTGAGTGCAAGTAGAGATAGGACCACAAAATCACAAATATGGCAGTTCCAGAGGACAAGTTTGGACATTGGCATGGAAATGACATCGTTTTTGTCAACAACAAATTTAAAAGCTGTAAATATGTGAAATAGTTTAACAACTGACAAGAGGGGATGCAATTGATTTCCCATTCCTGGATTTCTTGACTAACAGTGCTCCCAATGTCTGTGTTAGCAAATTTGATCAAGTAATGGAGGACCATTACTGTATGTGAAATTTACTTTGCATGCATTGTAATTTGACTCCAGAGTCCTGACAGAGGTTACCATCGAGGTTGAAGCGACAGATCAGTAGATCACAAGGAGGTATTCTAATGTAAGTAAGTTATCTTCCAAGGTAATTAATTACATGATGAGCTTTCTCTTGGTTTTGTATGTACATGCAATGTTCGGCTGTCCACAGACATGTTTCTTCTGCATCTAGTGTTTCAGAAAAAAACTTCATTGTTCATGTGGAAACTTCCAGCTAGCTTGTTGCTTATGAGTTCAGAAAAAAATTCCAACTGTATTGCCCATGTCTTGATTTGTTTGCATTGCTTACCTACAGTCGTACACTAACTCGTCTTATTTTTGGAAAGCTCGCTAACATTGTCTGTTCAGGACTTCAGCAGGTTAACGCTTGAGATACTATGAAGTTCAGAAACTTGTTGGAGAGCATGCCTCGGTAACTCTTTCCCTGTCCACAAAAACTTTACTTTTGAGACAAATAACTGCCACCTGACATATCAACATCTCGAGTTTACTCGTACATTGCCGGTAAAAGTTCTCTAATTTTAATCGTTTGAAATATATATTATATATTTATATCTATACTATTAAATAAATATATTTATAGTGGATTAAATATATTTTTCTATAAAATTTATTAAATTAGAGAAGCTTGAATTATAAAAAAGTCAAATAACTTATAATGTTAATCCCGTGCCACCTCCGCGTGTTGTCACTTGTCACTGATGCAATTGAAAGCTAGGTAACACTTGTTTTTTTTTCTCTCTCTCGACCAGTTATTTTCTTGTTTTTCTCCAAGTATCTTCCTTTTTTGTATTACGTGTGCTTACGTGGTCAACTCTTTCTCGTAACATACAACACACAATGCGCAATTACGGATGGCCTGATAAATCAAGCAGATGAATTGAACGATGGTGCTAATATTTCTCCCCTTTTGACCAAAACGGCAAGTTGAGATCGACGCCACAGGCAAACCACAGTGCTTGAGCCGCCCCCATGGCCGCGGACCTGACACCTGTGACGCCGGTAGTTCGTCGCACCGTCTCATCCTCATCCAAGCGAGCTGTGCTACTGCTACGCGTCGTCGTCGTCGTGCAGCCAGATCGGCGCCGGGCCGTTCGACCGGAGTAATTGTCACCAGCTAGCTCCATGTAGATATGTGTTTTCGACTTTTCGGGAGGCCCCGGGAAAAGCGTTCTTTTGGCGCTATCCGGCACGGCAGAGCGCGACGGCGACGGAGACCGGCGCCACCGCTTCCTCGCTGTCGGCGCCGAAACGGGTCGTGTCGTTCGCACCCCCGCGTGGTGGTGGATGCGTTCTGACCGCGCGCGCGCGCGCGGCCGGGGGCGCGGCGCGTGCCTGTCTGCCGGCGTGGGGCGGTCGCCCGGATCTAATCCCGCGCGAACGCGTAGCCCCCCTCGACGCGACGCGAATCGACGGCGACGTCGCCAAGGTTCGCGACTTGCGCGCCCGTCGCTCTCGCCTCGGTTTTGACCGCCTCTGCCAGCTCGCTAGCTGCAGGGATGACGCTGTTCTCCCAGCTCACTGCGTGTGTACTATACTAGAGTTTCCGTGTGTACATGTGTGTGCCGCAACAAGCTAACCACCCACCTAGCTAGGGTTAATTCAATCGTCTCAGGTGTTTTGTATGGACGCGGTGACCAACACAAGCAGCAGCAGTTTCTTTGCTTGATGCAAATTGATCAGGACTCATATGACTTCAAGTCCCAAAATTCTTGTCATTCCATGTCAGACATGACAGCGCGCTGATTGTGTCCCTGTTAAGGGTAGCATCCGGCCTAGGAAATGCGGTGAACACAACGCCCTCAGTCCACTCCACGTGTGGATTCATTTGTAACACCTCACCTAAATCGAACGCCGACACAAAGATTTGATCATAGCCGGCCTGACAAGAGGAACATGGTCCTGTATTCACAAAAACAGGTAGCCGCTGCAAGTCAGATTCAGTATGTTGCCATCCATCTCGAAACTAATTACTGTACAATATAAAGCTCCTGCTGCTGCCTTTTGCGTTTCAATAATGCTTACAGCTCAGTTCGACGTAGCGATCATTGAACAGTCGTTGCAAGCAACGTGGCATTCACGAGAATTGAACCGTTCTCTGTAAACTTGCTTCTCATCCCTAACCAATAGCTAGCTAGCTCTCTTTTAAGCTCAAAAATCGAGCCAGTTCTTCCGTTCAACGAGGGGGCAGATCCAAATCTTTCTCTATAGACATGAGTAGCACATATATACTAGCAGGCAGTAGGTTGAATTGTCTGCTCCTGTAAGCAGTTGAGATTGCAAGTTAACATTTTTGTCAAAGATTGGTATAGTTCAGTGCACACTCAGTGTAATTAAGACTTGTTCATATCATCCCCTTCACGAGGAGCTAACTGAATCTGACAAGTTACAAAAAAGTTAAAAAAGGGAACCTAAGTTCGTCACCGAATTAGAGGCGAACACTATGTGATGGAACCAGCAGAGATGAACACACGCGAATCCTTCTTATCTTCTCTGAAGATCAATCATTGATGGGCCTGGAGATCGACCATATGTCTCTCACTCTCAGCTCCATCGATCTACAGACCGGTGACATGAACATTCTTGATGAATACGTTATTACCAATCCTATCTCATTTTCAACTGATTTCAATCAGTTATGGGAAGAGGGTTTGACTACTCGCATTGTTTGTTTGTCCGGAAGGATTTCACCTGAATTTATCTTTATTGTTTGTGTAAGAAAACTTTTCAGCGAGATTCCAAAAACCAAGTCTCGCTCTTTCCTTCCCCTGTTGAATCACACATGTGTGTTTGACTATGAAAGTGAGATAAGCTGCCAAGCTAGCTAGTGTGAACAGTCCCAGTGCATCGCGAAGCAACGGCCTTGCGATATATTTTTATTTTTGGCGCGAAGAGTGCCAACGTGTCACTGGATCACGGTGGACCAGGTCCGGCCAAGCAACGGACGACGCCGGCTCCGCGAGGACCGGAGAGTGAGACGTGGCGCAGTCAGTGTCAGCGCAACCAATCCTCATAAATGCCAAAAGTTTGCTTTTGGGCCTTCCGTTCCGACCTCTTTGCCTATAGCCACGTGTCCCCTGCTCCACCCACCCGATCAAATTCGCCAGTTGCCCATGCTGACTTCTGAGTGGCGTCCTCTCCACTCTCCTACTCTCCTGTAAACCTGGAATTCATCTGAATTCTTAGATTATTTATATTGGTGGGTTTCGTAATACTATTTTTTACTAATCGTGGTGTGTTGCGTGATGCTTTTTCATGCTAACTTGTCCCATATATTTCTCACCGACATATGTGTTTAGTTGTATTAAACTGAATTTATTTTTTTATAAACAAAGTTTCGACGCGAATGTTACCGTCGGTGGAAGCAACGTGGATGATTAAGGAGCGATGAACTTGTCAGATTTGCCGTTCCCTCTAATGATGACCTATTTATTCTGATAGGCGTTTTGACCTAGCTAGCTTTGTGTAGTTATTTGCATGTGATGATCGGTCTAAACATACCGAGTAAGTTGACCAAATGGTTTAAATGTTAACCGCAAAAGATCTCGTGATAATACTCTATCTATTACAAATTATTTATAACTTATTTATTTTTTTAAAAAACCAAACTTATTTTAAGTTTAATCATTTGTATAAAAAATATACAGACAATTATATTATCAAATTAGTTTTATTAAACTGTTTATTGAATATGTTTTAATAGTGTATTTATTTAATATTATAATAATGATATATTTATATTTATATTTATTTAAATTTTGGAATTTTTATTTAAAAAAATCAAAATGTCCTACATGGCAATTCTCAATTCAGGGAGGGGTATAATAGAAAAATCACTGGTGCGTTCCTGGCTTATATAAGCCACATGGTACACAGGTACTTGGCACTAATCACACAAGGATGCCATTCCCGCCTTCTCCGTAACATCCTCGTGGAATTACCAACTTACCCCGCGCCAGGATCCATGGACGCCAGCCTCCGCACCCTGCCTCCGCCCAGCTTCCCCGGCGAGGTCCGCTCCGCCGTCTCCTCCCTCCTCCTCTCGCCCGGAGCCAGCGCCCTCGACACTGTGTTCTCGCACCTCCCGCCCCCCGTCACCATCCCGCCGCTCGGCTCCAGCGTCTACTACCGCCAGAGCGAGCTCCTGCGCCGCTTCGCCGCGTCGTCGCGGGCGCAGAGCACCGCCAGCCCGTCGTCGTCTGCGGCGATTTTTCCCGCGGCGGAAGACGGGTCGGAACGGAAGATGTACCGCGGCGTGCGGCAGCGGCAGCGGGGCAAGTGGGTGGCCGAAATCAGGCTCCCGCAGAACCGGGTGCGGGTGTGGCTCGGCACGTACGACTCGCCGGAGACCGCCGCGCACGCGTACGACCGGGCGGCGTACAAGCTCCGCGGCGAGTACGCGCGCCTCAACTTCCCCGACGTCATGGACAGCCACGACTGCCCCGACGACCTGAGGCAGCTCCGCGCCGCCGTGGACGCCAAGATTCAGGCCATCCGCGTCCGCCTGGCGCGCAAGCGTGCGCGCGCCCGCCGCCAGCGCGAGGAGAACAAGGAGAATCAGCGCGCTGACAACGCGAAGGCGCCTACGCCTGCTCGCCCTGTTTTCTCCGAGGGCGCAGCGTCTGAGACGACAACAACTACTACTACGACGTCGTCGTACGGGTCACCGGACGGTGTGCTCTCCACGAGCGCGGCCACGGCCGACGGCGATTGCCCACTGGAGTGGATGCCGTCGTTTGATCCCGAGTTGATCTGGGAGATGCTTAACTTCTAGCTGTGTAGATGGATTGGAAGTTGGAACCATGGCCACCAACCAACCAACATCAAGGTCCATGGATGGACATGATTGCTTGCAGAGTTTGAGCTCTTAGAATTTGCTGTTTGCAATGGCATAGCTAGACTATTAGGAGGATATCAACAATAAATTGCCGAGGAAATTTGGCCATCCTAGAGGCAGCTATGTGCTAATTAGTAACTGCATACTCAATCTGTCGGGGGGTTTTGCATCGACAAAGTTGTAAAAACTAATCACTGAATTTTAGCTCTACGTAATTTTACAGTGTTCATCGACTAATTGCACTCATTCTTATCCTCTGTTTCTTGTTCTGCTCTGTTTACATCACCAGCATCTGTGACAACTGCAACACAAGATTGCTTGGATTGGATAATTTCTTACGTTCTGTCCCCCCTGTGGTTGTGATTTCAGAACAATATCTGCACTTTTTCAAGCATGTGAATACACAAAAAATACTTATGTATTAGCATTAAGTGGAGACTCCTTTGTCCATTGTTATATATGTCGTCTACCTCTTTGCTGTTGCATAGCAGAATAGGATTTCAGCTGTCAGTAATCAGTTCCTGAAAAGCTTGCTCACTTGATCTTCTCGAGGAAACCCTCTAATTGTGGTCCAATGAGATTACTGACTAAGGCATCTGTGCACCATTTTTCTCTGGTTAGCATGTGCCCCAACAGTAGTTGGTTCAGCTGTGCTGCACTTCTGAATCAGAAACCCCAAATCTGGCTAGTACATCTGTGACTAGAATGTTTGGACAATAATAACAACATGATTGCTCAGGTGTTGAGCTTCTGCCTGATGAGTTACAACATTCAGAACTATTTTCTGTTCGTGTAGAAAAAAAACAGATCATTAGAAATGGCTCAGAAAAGTCTAGCAGTACACTCTACTCTGATTGACTTGTGATATGAGTACTGTTTAAATATTTCAGCTCATTTTGGCATTCTGCAGTACACTGT
Source organism: Zizania palustris (assembly GCA_019279435.1). Classification (NCBI taxonomy): domain Eukaryota; kingdom Viridiplantae; phylum Streptophyta; class Magnoliopsida; order Poales; family Poaceae; genus Zizania; species Zizania palustris. The sequence goes on along the minus strand of JAAALK010000970.1, from coordinate 17,966 downwards.
ACACCGCCACTGCACCGCTGTACGATTGTAGTTGGTTATGCCAGTTCAGTTCACAGTTCAGAGTCTTCAGACAATTGTTGAAAAACGTACTATCTTTGAATAAGTTTTGTGCATTGCATATATAAATTATGGAATTTTATAGCATCTTTTATATTTATATAAATATATGATAAACCGTGGTGGCTCTAAATAAGTTTTGCTCTCGTCAGTTAGCTTAAGATATAAAACATGATGCAGGTAATTAATTTGTCTCTCAAGAGCGTTCTACTAGTTACATATTCCGTAGACAACCCTTGTGAAATGGATTTCTGCCGACAAAAACCCAGCTTCTAACTCGATCCATAAATCCGCGAAAACGAAACAAAATTAGAGCAACATGGGCCACAAACTGGGAAATCAATCCATATTATTCCATCTCTTATCGATTAAAAATGAACTAGAAGCATGCTTCTAGGGAGCATGGTTGATTTGAGGATTTCTTTCTCTCTTGTTTATCATCACAGCCTCCTGCTGCATGTGACGGACCTGAAGATGGAACGGAGCACAGCGTTGCCTGTTCTCCTCGCGGCCGCAGCCTTCCTCCGCCTCTGCTCCTTCGCCCTCGCCGCCGTCCTCCTCGCCGGAGCGCGCTCCCTCGTCGTGTCCGTGTCCGGCGCCGCGGACCGCTTGGCGAACGGCAGCGTCATGAGGTGCCTGTCGAGGACGCCGTACACCGACGCCAGCTCGAAGGAGTCGTACAGTGGGCTCCCGCAATCCCATGCCCATGCCCGGCGCCGGTCCTCGACCACCACCTTCGCCCCCATTGCTATTGCTTCGTTGCTCCGTTTGATCACGAGCCAATTCACCATGCAAATTTTCCACCTTTATTGTACGCGGTAAATGTTCGTTTCACATCCTGCTGTATTACTGATTTACTGTCATGAACTGGCCAATTGATCGCAGGTTGCTTTAATTTTTTCACAAAGTTTGTTCATGCGGCTCTACGATTTGGATGGGTAATCGGGATTGGATTAGACGACGAGTGACAGGGGCACGCACCCAATGCAAAGAATTAATTATGGCGCGGATCTAATATCTGCTGGAATTGACTGGACATGCTAATGCTAGCAATCCACCACATTTCCATTCCTGCCACCTGTAATTAATTCATTGTATTAAATGCCCCAAAGAACATTCGCCTGTGGCCAGCATCTCCAATGCAATGACTAGGATAGTTTCTATAGCATTAATTAACAGTCCACATAAGCAAAAATCTGACGTGGCATGAGAGTTAATGAGGAAAGAGGAGAAAAGTTGAGGAAATAGTTTCTCATTCAAGAAATGGTTTCTATCACTAATACCAAAGATGAAAAAACCACTCTACATGCATTGGGAGAGTGTAGTAGTTTCTATAGATAGGGCCCACTTATTTATGATTGGGCAAAAAAGGAAAAAATAAATAAGAACAAGAAACCATGCATTGTTAGAGTAAGTTTCTATAAGTAGCTTCTTAGTGACATGACATGTATAGAAACTACTATATAGTTTTTTGGTTGGGAATGCCCTCAACAACGAACACATCGGCACATCGCCCGCTGCAAAGGAAAAACAGACGTGAATCTGCATCTCTGATGAATAATTGAACATCACCACCTCGCTGTTAGTCCTTGTTTAGCCCAGTCATTTTTTGATTTCTAAAATTCGAAGTTAAAACAAACAGTGTAAATTCTGTATATTTAGATTATTCTTAGATTATAAGAATATATAACTATTGATTCTTACGAATGTGGCATGCAGGGGAGCAAAACATCTTGCGAGTATTCTGACATAGCTTTGTCTTGATGTCATTTTTTCTTCTTTTGTAGTTTTACTCTTCTCTCTTCTGCTAGTATATTCATATTCTTTTATCTGTTTTTCTTCTTCTTTCTTCTTAGCAATCTTCATTTCCTTGTTCCCAATACACCTTACTTTTTTGCTTCAAAAAAATGAACTAGAATTTAGAACCTTAAAAACACTAGCTTCTATATATTCTTACTAGCTAGTTACTCACACTATTCGGTTACTCAAAGTAGATAGTTGTTTTTAGTTAGTTTCTAGCGGATACAATTATTTATCATTATTTATAAAATTTTATCTTATTTTTTAAAACAAATATATATTTATTATCTGTTGAGAGCGTCATCCCCAGGATTCCAGGCGGGGCAACGCGAACCACCCAAACCGAGCGGAGAAGTCGTCGCCACGCCCAAATGCTGCCCACCGCCTGCCGCGCGCCGCCGTGCTCGTGCCCGTGCCCGCTCCCCGCTCCGAGACGCGCGGGAGGAGGATGTTGGTTTGGCCGCGCTCGCAGGGTAAGGCGGAGAGCGGCGGCGGCGCGCGGGACGGTGCGGTGCGGGCTGCTCCCCGTGGACCCGTGGGCGCCCACCATGGACTCCCAGAGCGTCGCGTCTCAGCTCTTCGCCGTCTCGCTCTTCCCCTACCTGGGATTCCTCTACTTCATGACCAGGTCCAAGACCGCGCCCGGCCTCACGCTCTTCGGATTCTACTTCCTCCTCGCCTTCGTCGGCGCCACCAGTACGCGTCCCTTCTCTCTCCATCCTCTAGTTTGAAGTCTCACGTGTCACGGGGTCACTCTGCATCATTTATTATACCATTGAAAATCTCGTGGCGAATACATTTCAAACTTTAGTTTCTCCAACACCGTAGTAACACCTTGATAGGTCCTGTGAAAGTAACTGTGATGCCAATGTTTTTATGCCATGTTTTTATCGGAAATTTATTGCATTGATAGCTCGCTAGTACGTACAATTTCGAATTGTCTTTTTCATGCCAATACTCCGCTTGTCAGTAGGGATGGTGCACATCTAAGTTAATACTTGTACTTGAGAGATCGACTTACATTGCATCAAGTAATTGGCGGAAGGGTGTGGTCGTGAGGAGTTTAGTTGGGGAAACTTGAGTAAGTAGAATAAGAATATGAATATGCGTGTTACCGCTAGGTTGCTGTCTGTCTGATGCAAATGAAGATAAGCTTGATAATTAGGCTATATATTGTATTCCTTAGATGATATGCAAATACTAAAGTCTAAAACATTGTAAGACACGACATATGTTTAGCTGTGGAAACACAATGTCCTGTGCTTTAAGAAAAAACGGATCTTTTAATGGACCACGGAAAAAGTATGGCCTAACACAGGTTTAGGTGCGTAAACACAATGCTATGTGGAATGCATATATTTACTATTAGCAACATGTTTTATTTTCATTCTAATGAAGTGGACACCCAACAAGGCAACAAGTCAGGGTAATTAATCTTATGCAGTTTAGTCATTCTAGATGATATCCGGTCCCTATCTGAATAATCTGTCAATAGATTAGTAACATGAGACAGGAAGTCATGCATGTGATTTTAACCAGATCAAGTTCACTGATTATTTGGTAGAATAGTGTCTCGAAAAAGATAATAGAGAAGGCAGAACAAGCTAATCAAGCAGGTGCGGAGGTGCCATTCTATGTACATTGCACTTTGCAGTTCTATTGATTCTGAAATGTTTGTACTTGGTGTTCATCCTCTAGTGCACACCCCTCTTCTATTAAAAATGTACACTTTCTGTTTTTTAGCTAGCTGACGGGAAACTTTGTCGGTATGATTAATTCATTTCCTGTTGTTTCATGCACTGGCCTTTTATCCCTGGGACAGTACCAGCTGGGATATATGGTAATCGAGTTGTAATTTTCTATTGTTCTCACATACTTTGCCATGTCCAGTATTTGTATTTACTGTCTTACTGACATATCCTTTTTGCAGCAAAAGTTCATTATGGAACCTCACTGTCTAATGTTGACTGGCTGCACGGGAGTGCAGAATCACTACTTAGTCTTACCAATTTATTCATCGTTTTGGGGTTAAGGGGAGCCTTGAGGAAATTGGAGGACACAAACGAGAGCACTTCTGAAGATTCCCAGGACAGTAAAGAAAAAGGTTCCATCTAGTTTGTTTTATGCTGTTTTCCCAGCACTTGTAGTGACGTAGAATGTATATCACGACGACAATGACGAAGGCATCGATGAGCAGTTATACTATGGTGATTATATTTTTTGATTTTGTGTGAAGTGAAGATTACTGTTTACTAGCATGACTTGGTACATTTGAATGGTATCCCAGTATATCTAAACAAAAAGATGTTTGCCTAATGCAATCTTACGATCTATGGGAACATCCCAGACTCCCAGCGAGCATTTCCTAATCGCCCCGCTCTTTTTGTTAGTGGTCACATTAACCTGAACAAATCTGCATCGCTGATTGTAAAATCCAGATTTTATAAACACTGATGAAAACATATTTAAATTCAAAACTCCAATTATGAACTCCATTTTCACCTGGTCATGTTCTTAGCCAAAGTATCGCTGCTGTTGCATGGCCGCATGCTTGGTTGCATCAGTGGGCTCCGCCGCGTGTACTGCTCGCACTGGCTGTGCCACGGACGCTGCTGTGCTCGCTACACAGCGCGCCGGCTGCCTCAGCCAAGCAGCGCTTGCGTCGCGTGCATGCGCTTTGCGCTAGCCGCACGCCGAGCTAGCTGCCTGGCCGCACGCCGCGTGGCCGTCTGTCTCCCGTGCGGCTCTCCACCTGGCCGCACTGCGCTGAGCGCCCAGGCACATGCTCGCTGTGTTTCGATGCAGCCGCGCTCGCGCGCCTCGTATGCCTTGGCCACTCACCTTCCACCGCTGCTGCAGCGTCTCCTCGCCTCCCGCGCGCCTAGCTCATGCATTGGCTTGTTGCCGCTCTAGTCACCTCACCGGTTGTAGCTCTCGGCCTCCCATGTGAATAAGACTTCCCAAGCACGCCCAACGCCTTACACACTCGCTCAGACCCCTAATCCACTGAACCAAGCTCTTGGAGCACCGAAGTTCATCGTCTCTCCGCCGGAGACCCTCGTCGCCGTCGTCGCTCCCCGATCTAATCAAAGGTATAACTTCCGCCTAATTCCTTGTATCAGTAGCTTCCTTACACCCTAGCAATCATGTTCCATGGGTTAGCCATGGTGGAACACCACCGTAGCTCACCGACGGCATTGAGCCATGGAAACCTCTAGGCATCACCGGGGGTAGACTTGTTCGGGCCATGGTATGTCGATCAGAGGCCACGGTTAGATTCCTGCTAATGTTAATCCCATGAAAAACCACTACATTCGTCACCGGAGCACTTGTACCACCATGCATGCCAACCAATACCCGTACTGCCCCCTTTTTGATTTTTGCCAAACCATAGCTCTAATCAAAAATCTGACCGTAGGGTATGTTAATCGTGAACCCATGCACATGCTGTTAAAATTTCGTAGCAATCGGAGTTAAATCGGAAAAGTTATAGCTCAGAGAAGTTTTGACCGTCCATGGTCGTCTTCAACCTCCAGCCAGTGCAATTTTTCTTCCTGCCTCGCTGACCGCTGGACCCCACCGCTGCTATCACTGCTGCTGGGCCCGTGCGCGCCAACCAGCCAGTCCACTAGCACAGTGCCATTTTTTTATATATATATATATTTTCCAACCAGGCCCAAGTTGATTGTTTCCTGTATTAGCCCACTAGAGTGTGAGCTGCGCACATGCACCATCATCAGGCTGAAACCAGCCGGCCCAAATGAACAGTGCATTTTTCTATTTTCATAAATGTTTTCCTGGCCCAGCCCAACTAAATAGTAATCTTCTCTGTTTTCATAAAACAATTACATATTTAGAAAATCATAGAAAATTCAATTTAGCTCCGATCAACTCCGTTCCAGAACCAAAATCTTCCTAAAAATCACAAGTTTATTTTGGCACTGTTTAAATAATTTTTATAGTATTTTATTTATTGTTTTCTTTATTGTATGTATTCTAGTGATATAGTCGCCCACGTTGAAGGCCTTCAAGATTGTCTCGACCAAAGATCCCAATTACAATTGGGTATAAGGCAAGTCTTCCTTTGAACATACTTGATCCTATTGCATTGATTGTTCCACAAAAATTATATATGCATGATTAGGTTAAACACTCACGTACACTATTAGTCAATTGCTTGGGCAATTATGACAAATAAAACCTACACTTGTAACGAGCCTCCTTGATAATTGAATATCATGTTTACCTTGTCGCTCTAGGATTTATTTTTATATCCATGATTTAATTTATTCTTTTAATTGATTTTAGCACATTCCTTGTCAAATGGGTGCACTACACATACACTTACACACTTATATCAAAACATAACGACTAGATGTAGAATGGGTGATGATGATGTGATTTTGCAAATGTGTTGTGTGAAATGAAATTGTGTGTGTTACAAAGACTATTAAGGACCGATTCCTTGGGAAAGCATGAGCACAACATCGTGCAACCTTGTGGGTACGTGAGAGGTGCCCCTGGGCTAGTACTTAGTGGGTTTGGGATAGCCTGATTGCCGATGGATGTGGAATCACCGGGTGGCTCGTGGTATTACCTGAAAAGTCCCTAACGGGCACGAGATTGTGGTTGTGATTCGAGGAGTTGGAAGTGGAGCACCCGTGTGATTGCCTGGGGAGAAGAAGGAAGACGTACTTTCCGGATCCTTGACCGTGAATCCATCTAGGTGGCAGTGGGATATCCTAGGTTTGCTTTGGAAAGTCTTTGTCTCGAACCTCCCCTACTACGCGGGTAGCGGAGTAGAGTTTGAGTCGCAAGGGTAAAGTGCGCACCTTCAGCTGAAGTATGATCTGTTCGAACAGCCGTGCCCACGGATATGGGCAAGTGATTTCATGTATCTTCCCTAGCGTAGTGTTTACTTGCTTTTCAACTAAATGGGAAATGGGTTGGGACGTTACCAGAGTATACCGTTGGGTATACGACTAGCCTGTGTGGTTGGATAACGTTCCTGTGTGGAGCGGGAAGTCGAAAGGCTTCATAGGGAGCGATGTGAGATGTGATAACTAGTTGAGCGTTAAAATGAATTGGGATGAGATGTTGATAATGGGAACACTTCCCCGATGGATGGGTAAGCTAGTACCGAGATAATGATATAAGAGTTATGATGATAAGATGACGGTTGTGATATGTGGAATTGATGAAAAGAAATGTGACTTGTGGAATTGACGGAAAATGATGTTGGGATTTGTTGCAAAGCAATCCCGGTTGGTGAGAATGTGAGAGTTGAATTAGCTTTTGAACTATTGCTACTTATGTGGGAACGGTTAGAGGTTGGGACCTCTATCCGTGGGTATCAAGCACTTAGAATTTATAAACTATAAATATTCCCTTGAGAACCATAGCCGCTCTTTGTATCCTGCATCTATACTACTTCCAAGACTTGCTGAGTACTCTTGAGTACTCACCCTTGTTGTTTTACACCCCCACACCAGAGTTGCTAATTCTCGGAGGACGTCAAGAACCTTGAAGGTGAAGATGAAGTTGTTGCGATGAAGATATAGAAGATTAGGGTTTCGGGCCTAGTCCCCAAGTGGTGTTTGGATAGTAGTACATGCTTGAGTGATGAAATGCTTCCGCTGTGTTTTTGTAATGATTGTTGCTGCGAGGTATGCCTCTTTAGCAGCTTTTGTAATACTTAATTATTGTAATTTTCTTTCTGCAATGTACTACTGTCGAATGGAACAATGTCAACGACGATATTGTTCGTCTTCGATGACGTACCGGCTCGTCCCGCTCGATGGTATTTCCGAGTTCCGGGACGGGTCGTTACAAAAGTGGTATCAGAGCAGAACTTGGCCCTAGGAACGAAACCCCTACAGACCATAGGATCAATATATTCTTATAAATAAAATATTATTTTCTTTAAACACCATCTAGTATTCTTATCTATCCTACTCAAGTTTACAACAAAAACTTTTCTCTTACTCCCTATCTTTTCAAAAATTTATTAAATGCAAGTTGGTAACTTCATCGCTTCTACGAGGAAAGATATCAGCTTGGAAGAATGCAACTAGAAAGAAGTCTTCAACAACACCAAACTCAGAGTTGTTCAACTAAATGTAGTAACGTCAACTCCTTAAGAGTTGTAATATAATGTAGTAAGTTGTATTGTATTGAACTATTGATTTGGATCTTCTTAGATGTGCGATCAGTCTGCTATATGAAGCAAGTGACTTGACCACATCGCCTAATTTATTTGTATCTTTTGTTTGACAAAACTATATACACTTTGTTTTCTACCAATTTATTCCTTGTCCCTAATTTATGTTCTTTTCTATAGTACATGGGTAGAAGTACTTATCATTAGATCTTTATCTCACTCTAAAACCACAAGGAAGGATTCCCTAGAAGCCCTTAATGTAACCTAGTTGCCAAAATGTATCACATAAATAAAACATATTGGGCCTAAGTAAATTGAACAAGACAAAGTTATAATAAGTGCCTTAGTCATTCCAACAAACATCAAAATATTTATAACGAATGAACTCAACGTTGGTTAATATATGCAAATATTTATATATTAAAAATGATAATAATAATAATAATAATAATAAAATGATTAATAAAGAGCTTATTGTTAATAAACTTCACCTTTCATCTTATAGATCAAACTAATCAACAAACAATCTCGAACAACCTGAATATTATAACAAAACAATAACTCTAGCAAGCCCCGATAAAACAATGATAAATCTAGGATTTATTCTACCTTAAATCTTGTATAGACCATTAACCTAAATATATATACATAAACATATATATATATATATATATAAACCACCAACGTGATAAAATTGATAGAGTTCTTTATAGAAATTATATTAAATATAATCAGAAACATAATTAGCTCAAAAAAAAATATAGTAATATGTGAAATACTACCTATCACTCGAAAAACCAATTTATTTAAAAGAATGTTAAACCGATAAGCATAATTACTAATTATGAAATCATTCTTTATCAATTGAACATCTTTATTCTGTTTTCAAACAAATTCACCATTATTTTATGCCGTCATAACATAGATATTAAGTGAGACCCTCCTAATTAAATTACAAGTAGTAGTTATTAGTCATGAATGAAAATCATATTTATGATCCATAACTACAATACCAATTTCAAATTCACTATACTAAATTCAAAAACACCCTTCATTATTCAGAAATATTATACACCATCTGTATGTATGTATTAAATTCAAAATTCAAAATTTATCAAAAAAAATCAAGACTATTACTTCTCTCTTCACAATCCTCATGGTATCATTTTAAATCTAAACTGATACACTCACTCTTCAATAATTGTGACGGCAACGCCAAAAATAAAACATATTAAAACCTTTAGGCAAACTTAACTTTAAGAGAATCTTTATCTATCTCCTATATCTGAATTGAAAACTTGAACATACTGTCTTGATTAAAGTAATTTATTCAAGACTGAGCCACATTAATTTACAAAGCTCTCTCTAAAAAAAATCGGAATACAATATCTAAAAAAAATCAAAATACAATATCTGAGAAAACGAGTTCTAAATCTGAATTTATTATTTCAAACAACCTATTAGATCAATTCACATTTCAAAATCAGTACACACAAAGAAAAGAAAATGATTAAGTATCTCTAATTAAAATTAAAAACAGTAAATGCATTACTGTTCATGACTTAAAAAAATCCTAATACCAAAAACATCCTCTCTAGTTCACACTCCTGCGTTAATTTAAAGTTTACATATGAGACATCTACCTCTTCGTGTTTGTAGCATTCTCTGAATTTAAATTTCAAATGCCACATCATACAACTCGAAACGTATTTTGCAAATGCTATTCCTAAACCTAAAACCCTATTTATGTTCTATCAAACTTCAAAGGAATCTTCTTTTACTATTTAAAATACACTTGTTAACAAGTTATATCCTCAGTCATGTGAATCATTCAAATTCCATAAAAGAATCGCAATCAGATTCCATAAAAAAAAACACAATCAGGTTGAACCTTACTAATCAAATTATAATATGTACATTATCCCAGCTATAAACTAATAAACAATATCAAAAAAATATTAAATTGATAACTTCATAACACCATTTCTCAATATTGAGAAGCAATTTTTGGTTATTCAAACTCCGTGCTTCTAATCCCAATTATTACACATGTATCAAAATTGACCCTTCTCAAAAACATACAACTCCATTCAAATTAAAATAAAAGCCTACCTTAAAATTTTAATTACTATTCTTAAAACCTGAGTACTACTCATCCTATAAAACACTATTTATCGGCTAAAAACAGTGCTTAATTATCATTTTATTATTCGCAAAATATATGTCTAAAGTGCAAATTCCTCTCTACAAAAATAAATAATAATAATAACACAATCGGGTGGAAGTAATCAAATTATAATATGAACTTATTATTCACAGTATGGAAACCCTGTCCTAAATAAAACCAAACACATTTTCCCTAGCTATAAATCAATATACAATATCTAAGAATATTGAATTGTCATCTTCATAACACCATTTCCTAATAGAGAGAAGCAACCTTTTTGGTTATTCAAACTTCGCGCTTATGAACCCATTGACAAGCCATGCTAATCTTTAAGTTGCACATTGATCAAAACAACATCGATCAGAACAAATCCTTCTTAAAACCCAGTATTCCTTTTGAAATTAGGATAAAGCTCACCCTAAGTAGTAATTACTATTGTTAAAAAAAACTGCTCATCTGTAAACTCTAACTATCATCTAAAGATGGTGCTAATAAACATCACATTATATCCGCACATATTTTTCCTTACTCATAATCTAATCCACAAATTCCTTTCCACAAATAATAAAAACCTTTAGATGGAAATCGGTGTGAGATGTATAATGATCATATGTAAATAAGAATGTATATATAGGCATATACATATATACGTATATATACCCAGACCAATAGGAAGCTAAGCTAAGAAGAAAGCTTTAAAAAAAATATATATAATAATACCAACAAGTTGATATCACTTCCTATAAATATAAATTAAAACTAATGTGTTGGTAACGGTTACAAGTTAGAAGACCTTTTACAAACTAGTAAATAATAATAATAGAATATATGTACAATAAATTTTACCAAAAAAAAACTTTGAATTCAAGGTTAATGATCAAGCACCTTTGATGTGTATACATTTATAAAAAAAAACATAACAAGAAGTTCAATGGTCTAATAAATGACTAAAGGAATCCATAAAAGAAAATATATATCACGATTAAATCAACTTTTATATGTACCCTAGTCATGGCTCAACGATATAAAGTCCCAATGTCCTAACTAGAACAAATTACTCCTATTAACTATAAACAATCATAGGAACACATGTCGGATGTTAGAAGTTGTCGTATCAATGATTTATAAAACAAATGTAGTTTCACCTCCAACATTAGATAACCACATAATAAACTCCATAATGGCCTTAGTTATTATTGATCTAAGGATAGGGATATAATATCCAATATATATAATATATATATATATGATAAAATTAATAAGGGTAAATAACTAATGTATACATATAAAGACCATATAATGTATGAATATAATGAAACCATATTCATAGATCTAAAATAAACTAGAACATTATAACACTAACTAACTGCCAAGGTGGAAATATTCTCGATCTCTCCAAGCACTAACAAATATATAGATATATATATCATTGATGCCTCGACCAAAACTGAATGAGCTTAATAAGTTCAATGGATTGGCTATGCGAATACATATAATAATAATGATTAATCATTCGAATCAAGAAGTTAACATAGGACCCCAAAGAAGAAGACCATGTCTCATTGCGCCAAATACCTAGATTCTTCTCAATACGATTAACTTCTAAGTTAATGAAACAATTGTTTGACCAGTCTAGCCATGAAACTATTCCAGCTAAAATTAGGAATCATGTAAGTCTCCAACATCATACTTAGTATTAAGAAAAACATGCTGTCACATAGGAAGATTAGATTTATTAGGAACCAACTTATTAAGAATCATCCGCTTCATACTCTTAAAGAACATCAGACTCGACGAAGGTTACCAAGTTCTACCTAGTACAAAAGAGTAACCACTCGGAAGAAGAAGCTATATCGGTTCGAAAAGAGAATGTACAAGACGAGTACCTGCAGTTGTTCGTCTAGCCTAGAAATCTCGGGACGAGATTTTCTTAAGGGGGGTAGACATATTATAAACACTGATTGTAAAATCCAGATTTTATAAACACTGATGAAAACATATTTAAATTCAAAACTCCAATTATGAACTCCATTTTCACCTGGTCATGTTCTTAGCCAAAGTATCGCTGCTGTTGCATGGCCGCATGCTTGGTTGCATCAGTGGGCTCCGCCGCGTGTACTGCTCGCACTGGCTGTGCCACGGACGCTGCTGTGCTCGCTACACAGCGCGCCGGCTGCCTCAGCCAAGCAGCGCTTGCGTCGCGTGCATGCGCTTTGCGCTAGCCGCACGCCGAGCTAGCTGCCTGGCCGCACGCCGCGTGGCCGTCTGTCTCCCGTGCGGCTCTCCACCTGGCCGCACTGCGCTGAGCGCCCAGGCACATGCTCGCTGTGTTTCGATGCAGCCGCGCTCGCGCGCCTCGTATGCCTTGGCCACTCACCTTCCACCGCTGCTGCAGCGTCTCCTCGCCTCCCGCGCGCCTAGCTCATGCATTGGCTTGTTGCCGCTCTAGTCACCTCACCGGTTGTAGCTCTCGGCCTCCCATGTGAATAAGACTTCCAAGCACGCCCAACGCCTTACACACTCGCTCAGACCCCTAATCCACTGAACCAAGCTCTTGGAGCACCGAAGTTCATCGTCTCTCCGCCGGAGACCCTCGTCGCCGTCGTCGCTCCCCGATCTAATCAAAGGTATAACTTCCGCCTAATTCCTTGTATCAGTAGCTCTCCTTACACCCTAGCAATCATGTTCCATGGGTTAGCCATGTGTGGAACACCACCGTAGCTCACCGACGGCATTGAGCCATGGAAACCTCTAGGCATCACCGGGGGTAGACTTGTTCGGGCCATGGTATGTCGATCAGAGGCCACGGTTAGATTCCTGCTAATGTTAATCCCATGAAAAACCACTACATTCGTCACCGGAGCACTTGTACCACCATGCATGCCAACCAATACCCGTACTGCCCCCTTTTTGATTTTTGCCAACCATAGCTCTAATCAAAAATCTGACCGTAGGGTATGTTAATCGTGAACCCATGCACATGCTGTTAAAATTTCGTAGCAATCGGAGTTAAATCGGAAAAGTTATAGCTCAGAGAAGTTTTGACCGTCCATGGTCGTCTTCAACCTCCAGCCAGTGCAATTTTTCTTCCTGCCTCGCTGACCGCTGGACCCCACCGCTGCTATCACTGCTGCTGGGCCCGTGCGCGCCAACCAGCCAGTCCACTAGCACAGTGCCATTTTTTTATATATATATATATTTTCCAACCAGGCCCAAGTTGATTGTTTCCTGTATTAGCCCACTAGAGTGTGAGCTGCGCACATGCACCATCATCAGGCTGAAACCAGCCGGCCCAATGAACAGTGCATTTTTCTATTTTCATAAATGTTTTCCTGGCCCAGCCAACTAAATAGTAATCTTCTCTGTTTTCATAAAACAATTACATATTTAGAAAATCATAGAAAATTCAATTTAGCTCCGATCAACTCCGTTCCAGAACCAAAATCTTCCTAAAATCACCAGTTTATTTTGGCACTGTTTAAATAATTTTTATAGTATTTTATTTATTGTTTTCTTTATTGTATGTATTCTAGTGATATAGTCGCCCACGGTTGAAGGCCTTCAAGATTGTCTCGACAAAGATCCCAATTACAATTGGGTATAAGGCAAGTCTTCCTTTGAACATACTTGATCCTATTACATTGATTGTTCCACAAAAATTATATATGCATGATTAGGTTAAACACTCACGTACACTATTAGTCAATTGCTTGGGCCATTATGACAAATAAAACCTACACTTGTACAGAGCCTCCTTGATAATTGAATATCATGTTTACCCTGGTCGCTCTAGGATTATTTTTTATATCCATGATTTAGTTATTCTTTTAATTGATTTTAGACCATTCCTTGTCAAAGTGGTGCACTACACATACAACTTACACACTTATATCAAAACATACGACTAGATGTAGAATGGGGATGATGTGATGTGATTTTGCAAATGTGTTGTGTGAAATGAACTGTGTGTGTTACAAAGACTATTAAGGACCGATCCTGGGAAAGGATGAGCACAACATCGTGCAACCTTGTGGGTACGTGAGAGGGTGCCCCTTGGCTAGTACTTAGTGGTTTGGGTAGCCTGATTGCCGATGGATGTGGAATCACGGGTGGCTCGTGGTATTACCTGAAAAGCTCCCTAACGGGCACGAGATTGTGGTTGTGATTCGAGGAGTTGGAAGGGAAGCACCGTGGATTGCCTGGGGAGAAGAAAGGAAGACGTACTTCCGGATCCTGACCGTGAATCCATCTAGGTGGCAGTGGGATATCCTAGGTTTGCTTTGGAAAGTCTTTGTCTCGAACCTCCCCTACTACGCGGGTAGCGGAGTAGAGTTTGAGTCGCAAGGTAAAGTGCGCACCTTCAGCTGAAGTATGATCTGTTCGAACAGCCGTGCCCACGGATATGGGCAAGTGATTTTCATGTATCTTCCCTAGCGTAGTGTTTACTTGCTTTTCAACTAAATGGGAAAGGGGTTGGGACGTTACCAGAGTATACCGTTGGTATACGACTAGCCTGTGTGGTTGGATAAAGTTCCTGTGTGGAGCGGGAAGTCGAAAGGCTTCATAGGGAGCGATGTGAGATGTGATAACTAGTTGAACGTTTAAAATGAATTGGGATGAGATGTTGATAATGGGAAACACTTCCCCGATGGATGGAGTAAGCTAGTACCGAGATAATGATATAAGAGTTATGATGATAAGATGACGGTTGTGATATGTGGAATTGATGAAAGAAATGTGACTTGTGGAATTGACGGAAAATGAATGTTGGGATTTGTTGCAAGCAATCCCCGGTTGGTGAGAAGTGAGAGTTTGAATTAGCTTTTGAACTATTGCTACTTTATGTGGGAACGGTCTAGAGGTTGGGACCTCTATCCGTGGGTATCAAGCACTTAGAATTTATAAACTATAAATATTCCCTTGAGAACCATAGCAGCTCTTGTATCCTGCAATCTATCCTATTCCAAGACTTGCTGAGTACTCTTGATACTCACCTGTTGTTTCTACACCCCACACCAGAGTTGCTAACTTCTCGGGCGGACGTCAAGAACCTTGAAGGGAAGATGAAGTGTTTGCGATGAAGTATAGAAGTTAGGGTTTCGGGCCTAGTCCCCAAGTGGTGTTTGGATAGTAGTACATGCTTGAGTGATGAAATGCTTCCGCTGTGTTTTTGTAATGATTGTTGCTGCGAGGTAGCCTCTTAGCAGCTTTTGTAATACTTAATTATTGTATTTTCTTTCTGCAATTTACTACTGTCGAATGGAACAATGTCAACGACGATATGTTCGTCTTCGATGACGGTACCGGCTCGTCCCGCTCGATGGTATTTCCGAGTTCCGACGGGTCGTTACACTGATGAACATCAGTATCTGGATGTTTAATGCCTTAACCTGAACTGTATAGTGTTAGCGTTTGTAGTAACATCAACTTCAGTTTGATTCACATGGCCTGGATACCATGATTGGCTACGTGTGGTTGCATATTTGCAGGCTCTGAAGTCCAAGTTTAACAACTTACGGCCATGGTGAACATGTAAAGGATGATCCAGGATGCAGCAGGCAAAGGAATTAACAAGCTGAATAGATTCGTAAGGATTAGGAAAGCTAGAAGCTATACAGAGGGGTAGCAATACTAATGCGAAGCTCTGACGTGGTACAGATTCTGATAATACTGCGTCTGTGCTTGGCCAATACGATTCTGAATCTCCGATTGGAAAAAATCAGGAGTATCAAGAAAAAATCTTCGGAGAGGGGACGAGTAGTCGTAGTACATTTCAAACAGCGCTGCCTGCCGAGAAGCCGCTGCTAAACTGGCAGTCGGAGTTCGCCGGCGAGACGAAGAGAATTAGCTGTCGACCGCCAGGCCGGCATAGGCTCTACCCTGATGAATCCTCGTTTTCTACAGCAAGCAGTGAGCTCTGCTGCTCCCAGCCGGCATGCTCCAGCTGCCAGCTGCACAGGCTCTGCCCGGCGAGCTGCGGCTCCCTCTTGGCGGCGGCGGCCTGGCCGCAGGTGTGCTCCCCGCGGTACACGAGTCGAAGAGCAGCGGGTCGCCGTCGGTGCGCTGCACCTGCTGGTCGCGTTGCAGCTCTGCGTGTGCCGGTGCGTGCACCTGAAGTAGGACCTGCAGAGCAAGCAACAAATCCGTCGGTCAATTGACCCTTTGACCGATCGCGATTGGTTTAGCAGCCGCAAGTGGGGGGTGGGTGGGGTGGGGGGGGGGGGGGTGAGAGTGAGAGTGACGTCATCGAAAAGCTGCGCTGCTGACGTGTTGCTGTTGCTGTTGCTGACCTCGGATATTTGGCGCCAAGAATGTCCTTCTGCCGTACTTCCTCCAGCTGAGGCCGTCGTCCAGAGCCCCGCCGCTTCACTGACGTCACCCTCACCTGCGTCCTCACCTTGGCCATCCCCTTCCTGCATCGGTGTCGGCGACAATGACGAGCACGAACATGTCAGTAAGGGGCATTACCCTGGAAAAGAACAATTCCGCTTATCTAATGCCGAGACAATGCAGAGGATCGACTTGCCTCTTCTTGAATCCGGCGTCCTGCCGGCGGCCGGGTTGTGGCGTGCAGCTCCGGCGGGAAGCAGGACCTCGCGAGGCGGATGGACCTGTCGACCGACGACGCCAGCGCCCTGCAGAGCTCCTCGCGGCCGCCGAGTCCTGGTCCATGTGCGCCTCCAGCTCCCTCGCCATGGCCAGACCTGCGCCAGCTCCGAGGTCAGCGCGTGCCCCTCGCTGCACAACTCCACCATTGCTGCTGGCGGCTGCTGCTACTGTCCTCACACCTGGCTGTGGCCGCGTCTCATAAGGCGTCTGGTTTCTTTCTGCTTCTGGCCAGTGCGCTAGTGACAGGGAGAGCCGAGAGGAGAGTATTTATAGAGCAATCCAACCAGCTGTAATCTGGTATTGGAGGCATCAAACGAGATCCAACTTTGACTGGACCAAAGAAAGTTGAGGACTAAGTAAAGAATATATCTTAGTGTGATTCAAACACTTGACCGGTCTTTTGGTTATGGCCATATCATGGAGAAGTCCAAGACTAACCAGCTACTGATCTCTCCGACCATTCTAATTTCCAGTCTTAACCTACCACACTGCTCCACTGATATGCTTGCTGTACTACGTACATGGGCTGCCACTTATCAGTAATCACAAACCGGTTCTGGACACCATACTGTTTTTTTGCTTGATTGGTTGTTTCAAGTGGAAGTGTTCAGAGTTCAGTGTGTTTTTCGATGAGAATTCATGGGCTTGTGTGTGTGTTGCTGGGTAGATGCCGGGACGGTGTCAGGTAGGTGCTTCGAAGGGGCGTGTGATACTCGGCGTCTTCCTCCTACGCAAATCGACCACCCTACAGAAAATTCTTCCACAGCCACAGGGTGCGACAAACTGTACGTCCTGTAGAACAGAGCAATACGCAGTGGCCTGGCTGGAAGCAGAGCAGTTCAAGCGACTGACAGAAGTACAGAACGAACATCACTACGCGGCAGGGTGCTCGATGCCACTCATCTGGACTAGATCAGCTTACTACATGCTCGCTCGCGTGCTTCTGATCTTTAACTTATACTACAGTAACTATTGACTAAAAAACGGCGTCTTGAAATCAAAGAGCTCGTGGGCACTGTCATGCACTATGTCTATGTTCCAGTAATCCAGTTGAAAGCGGCAACTGTGGCCGGTCAGATTCTGTGCACCATGTCAGTATCGACGGTAAGCAGAGTTGGATGCATTCGCGTCATCGACAGCGAGTGGCTTACGTGCAGGCAAATGGCGTAATCA
>JAAALK010000969.1:0-69677 GCA_019279435.1 Zizania palustris | reverse complement strand
GGTACATTCAGCACTTGCAGTGGTTTTATTTGACACTGGAGCTACGCACTCCTTCATCAACTGATTTTGTGGAAAAGAACAATCTAAACCGAAGATCTACCCCAGAGCCGTACAAATAGTCACCCCAGGAAAACAAACCCTAGCCCTAACATTAGCCAAATGTATGGATAGATATCCACGCACCATATTCTGGGCCGACCCCATCCTAATAGAATGCCAAGGCCTAGATCTCATTCTAGGAATGGATTGGTTAAATAATACAAGGGGTTAGAATGTGCCGAAGAAAGTAACTGTGACCAGCGAGAAGGCTGAGTCACATTTCAGATGCCAGACTAAAGATCAGGAGACCAAGACTGCACTAGATTACCTTGGAAGAAATACCGATAGTCTGTGAGTACCCGGACTGTTTCTAGAGGATTACGGGAATGCCACCCAGAGGGACATCGAGTCAGGATTGACTTGGTGCCTGGAACCACCCCTAGTTACAAGCGACCATACCGGATGGCCGCTAATGAATTAGCTGAGATGACAACAGTTGGAGGATCTTGAGAAGAAGGCTATATCAGACCAAGCACATCACCGTGGGGTGCCCCCGTCATCTTCGTCGAGAAGAAAAGAAGACAAGGCAAAGCGTATGTGTGGATTATCGCGCTTTGAATGAGGTACCATCAAGAATAAGTACCCGTTGCCTCGGATCGATGATCTCTTCGACCAGCTAAAGGAGTACAGTATTCGAAGATCGACTTGCGTTCTGGTTATCATCAGTTAAGGATCGAGAAGAGGATATACCCAAGACTGCTTTCACCACCCGTTATGGATTATATGAGTGCACGGTTATTCCTTTGGATTGACCAACGCCCCTGCATTCTTCATGAATATGATGAATAAAGTGTTCATGGAATATTTGGACAAGTTCATCGTTGGTCTCATAGACGACATCCTCATTTATTCCAGGACCAGAAGAGCACGAACTCACCTCCGTTAACCTTAGGAAAGCTAAGGGAACACCAATTATATGCCAAATACAGCAAATGCAAGTTTGGACGGCAGAAGTAAAGTTCCTTGGACACATCATCTCTGCGCAAGGAATCGCAGTAGACCCTGCCACCGTATTAGCGCATTACGGATTGTTCCACCCACGAACGTATCTGAGATACGAAGTTTTCTGGGTTTGGCCGGATATTATCGGAGGTTTCGAGAATTTTTCTAAGATAGCCAAGCCAATGACCAAGTTGTTGCAGAAAGGAGAGAAGTTTGATGGACTCCTGAATGCGAGGAAAGTTCCGCACCCTCAAGACCCGTTTGTGTCTGCACCTATACTGACCCTACCGGATATCCGCAAAGACTTCCATGTTTATTGCGACGCATCGCGCAAGGATTGGGATGTGTTTCTTATGCAAGAGGGAAGGTTATCTCCTATGCCTCCCTCAGTTGAGACCTCATGAGTTGAATTCCGACCCATGATTGGAATTAGCCGCCGTAGTGCATGCCTCAAGATTTGGAGGCACTTTTGGTTGGGATCGTTGTGAGATCTTTACGGATCACAAGAGTTGAAGTATATCTTACACAGCCTTACCTTAATAGGCAAAGACGATGGTTGGAACTAATCAAGGCTATGACTTAGGTATTCATACCACCCAGGAAAAGCAAATGTGGTAGCAGATGCGTTAAGTCGCAAGGGATATTGCACAGCCATGATGATTCAAGAACACGCGCCCTCGTTATGTAGGGAGATGGAAAAATTAAAACTTGGATTGACCCAAGCATATCTAGCCACCTTGGAGACCCAACCTGTCTTGTTGAGCAGATCCGTGAAGCTCAGTCAGAGGACCCGGATATAGCTGCCATTAAGAAGAACATGAGACAAGGAAAAGCCCCCGGATTTTCAGACGACGAGTGGCACCATATGGTTTAACCGGATATGTTGTGCCGGATAAACCTGAATAAAACCCTTATCCTAAGAGAGCCCGAGACGTTGTACTCCATTCATCCCGGCAGTACCAAGATGTACCAGGATCTGAAAGAACGTTATGTGGGTCAGCATGAAAAGAGAGATTGCACAGTTCGTCGCAGAATGTGACACCTGCAAGAGTAAAAGCTGAACACCAGAGACCTGCAGGATTGTTACAGCCACTTAAAGTGCCGGATGGAAGTGGGAAGAAATCGGAATGGATTTCATCACCGACAATACCAAAGACCCAACTTGGGTATGATTCTATATGGGTGATCATCGATCGGCTTACGAAAGTAGCTCATTTCATAGCCGTCAAGACGACCTTTGTGGCCATAAGCTTGCAGAGCTATAATGGCCCGGATCGTGTCTTCATGGAGTGCCCAAGAGATAGTATCTGACCGAGGAAGTCAGTTTACCTCTCGTTTTGGAAGAACCTCCAAGAGGAGATGGGCACGAGATTAAATTTCAGTACCGCTACCACCTCAGATGGACAAACAAGAGGGTATCAGATACTAGAGGATATGCTTCGAGCATGTGTTTTGGATTTTGGAGCCACTTGGGTAAGAGCTTGCCGTATGCAGATTTTCATACAACAACAGCTATCAAGCCAGTCTTCAGATGTCTCCTTTTGAAGCCCTATATGGACGTAAGTGCAGAACGCCTTTACTTTGGGACCAAACGGGTGAATCCCAAGTGTTTGGGACCGACATTCTGCGTGAAGCTGAAGAGAAGGTACGGATCATCAGAGACCGACTCAAGACAGCCCATCACGACAAAGAGCTACCACGAATAACTCGCCGCGAGACCTAGCTTTGAAGAAGGAGATCATGTTACCTTCGGGTTACACCTCTCCGTGGAACTCAACGGTTTAACATGAGAGGAAGTTGGCCCTCGATATGTTGGACCATTCCCGTGGTTCGACGCCAAGGCGAAGTTGCATATCAGTTGGAATTACCCGCCCTCATTGGCTGGAGTGCATGACGTGTTCCATGTATCGCAACTCAAGAAGTGTCTCCGCGTCCCCACAGAACAAGTGGACCTTCAGCAGTTGGATGTCCAAGAGGGATCTGACCTATGTGGAAAAGCCAGTCAAGATATTGGAAGTCAAAGAAAGAACCACCAGGAGTCGAGTCATCCGCTTCTCTGCAAAGTGCAGTGGAGCAACTCATCCGGTAGAAGAAGCTACATGGAAAAGAAGATGAACTCAAGGCACAGCATCCTGAGCTATTCGAGGATTGATCCGAATCTCGAGGACGAGATTCTCTGTAAGGGGGATAGGTTTTGTAACACCCAGAAATTAAAAGGAATAAAATAAAAGAAAATATTATTTAAATCATTCTTGGATTTAATATTAAAGGAAATCACAAAAGAACCCAATAAGCCAAACAGGGAGAAATACTCAAATCTGGACTTGAAATTTTATGAGATGAACTAGAGGCCAAGATATAATTTTAGGAATTTTTACAAATTTTATCAACAGTGATTCAACCCTTAATCAAATATCGAATTACTGGAATTATTTTAAATCAGAAATGAATTTTTAATCCTATGGGGCCTCAACCCCGAAACCCCCTCCTAAGCCTTTTAGGCCCAGCCCACCACTGCTCTCTCTTGGCAAAGCGGGCCCCGCCTATCGGCGCTTTTCCCCCTCTCTCCTCCCGCTCGCACCCCGCCTCGGACCCACCAGTCAGCCTCCGTGCGCCCGCGTTCGCCCGCTGACTGCCGTGGCCCGCCTGTCGGCCCTTCCTTTCCTCTGTTTTAGACTCCGGCGAGCCCTCGCCGTCATCTCGGACCTCCTCCGTCCACGTCGTCGCCACCGTCGTGACCACCTGAGCTCACCCGTCCTCGGCCACCCCTCGGTTGGCCGTGAAGACCACCGAATCGTCGACGCCGACGAGCACCCGAAGCCTCCCCGCCGTCTACGCTCGCCGCCGGTCACCTCCAGGCCCCCTTCGTCGCCACCCGAGGTACCGTCGTGATCGCCATCCTCCCCGCGTTCCATTTTTAGCCCTAGCTAAGCCCCTAGGCCCTCGCCGTCGCCGCCATGGCCGCACCCGAGCCCGCCGTCGCCGGAGACGAAGGGGGTACGCGCCCCCTTACGTCGTGCCGTGCCGGACGCGATCGAGGCCATCCGATCACGATCGGAGGGCCACGATTAATCCCTTCGGGATTTAATCCGGGCCCTCGGATCTGATCGAAGGGGTATCGTGCGATCGCGGCCGTTGATCGCAACTCTAAACCCCCAGATCCATCCGGTGCGTCCCACGTGTACCCATCTGTCACGTTTTAATCACAGCCGTCCAATTTCATTTAAACCTCCCGCCTCGCGCCTGGCCGCTAGATCAAGATCCACCGGATCTGGTTGATCCGGTCCACGCCACAGTGGCGTGGTCCACCGTGGGCCTGGCTCACCGTGGACCAGAGCCCCTTTTCTGTTTAAATAAAATTCCAGAAATTGATTTAAACTTTGAAAATTCATATCTTGCTCAAATTAACTCCAAATTTCACCATTCAAATTTTGTTAGAACCAGAATACTATTTTCTACACATTAATACAATAAAAACAGTATGTTTCTGTTACTTAAAATATTATTACTAAATAAATGAATAAAAATCCCTTAGGGTTAAAATTTATAATACAGAAAATAAATTGGGAAAAATCCTAAAATATTAGACTTCACTGTTTTATATAAAACTCAGAATATTAAAATACTACTTCACATAAAAACCCACAAATGATGTATGTTCCTTTATTTGGTGAATTTTATCTGTTTATTGAATGTATTGTTTATTTTCCGTATCGAGAAGACTACGAGTTCGTCGAGGAGCAGGAGTTCTACCCCGAGGTTCCTCCTTCACCCTTTGTTGATCAAGGCAAGTCATCGACCACCTTTGTGGACACAGTTGATCATTATTGAGCCCATGATTTTAATAAATTATCGCTATAACTCATAGGTTAATATTGCATTAGTCAAAGATCAAGCCCTACACTTATATTTATTAGATCCCCGTCCTTGTGTGCAAACCCAAGCCATGCTTATTGAGCCTCAACTCCTTGTCACTCTACAAATATTATATTAGCTAGTGCCCAATGTACCGGCACAACTGCTATAGGATATAAAGAATGAGTCATAGAACATATGAATTCTGGTATATGAAATACCCCGTTATCTTGTCTCTGGACTCTGTTGGAGTTAGGTATGTTATAAGTATGGGTGGGTTCCGGGTGCAAGCTCGGGTTTTGGTATGTCGCACCCGGGGCACTATAAGGACCGGTCTGCGGGATCTGTTGCAAAGCACTTCCGTACCAACCACAAGTCTAATGGGTAAGTCCTAACTGGAAGTGTGGAACCCTCCGTCTCACGGCACCATAGTGGAGGGGGCAAGGGGCTAGCCCTCAGGGCGCCTTGTACCGACGATGGCTCAAGAGGGGGTATTGTGGAAACTCGACATGGCGAGACACGGTACGAAACCTATAAGAGGGTGCTGTTGAGTCGGGGAAGACCATATGGAAGGTTTTGGCACGAGTTCCCGTGTGATGGGTCATCTCGTTACACTTCGGTGTAGGTGATGAGTGCGTGCCTTGTGGGTACAGTGGTACATCTCTGATCAGAGTAATTCAATCTTTTCGAAAAGCCGAGCCCACGGTCAAGGGCGGGTTGTGTGACTACTCGCAGTTAGTTTACAAATTGTTTGAATGGATGAGTTATTTCATGGCATGTAAGGACTGTTGTGCGAGGAGGTAAAACGTACTCCTCGAGTTAGAAAATGATGATGCATTCACATGTTTACTTTTCCGTACTAATAAATTGCTCACATTAAATGCTTTACAAATATGCTGCTTCCGCTAAACTAGCCACTATCTCCCTTGTTATTATCTTGCATTATATTTGCATTCGGTGGCTTGCTGAGTACATCCGTACTCACCCCGTTGACTTACACCATCAGAGCCCCATCTACTACGAGGAGGATGAAGGTCTGGAGTTAGCGACCCAGTCAAGGCGAGACTAGAAGGAGGCGTTCATCTAGGACCCTTGATTTATTAGTTTCTCTTCACTTTCATTCACTTTTGTATTAATGCGGTCTACGAACCGTGAATGATTGCCCGTATTGTACGTGGTCGCTTTATGAACGTCTTGGGTTTATTGATTTTCTTTGGAATTTCAATAAAGGTCCTGATTTATTAAATCGGATACGGATACGGATACGCGATACTACGATACTTCGATACGACATTTTCCAAAAAAAACATGGATATGACGATACTCGCATATATATATATATATATAAATAACAAGTTAACACGCAGAAAAATAATAACATGAATTCAATATGAAAATGAACACACAGAAGTATAATTAAGTAGCACATATGACAATCCAACATAATTAAGTAGCAAATGTGACAATCCAACATAATTAAGTAGCAAAGCTGACAATCCAATATTCCAACATAATTAAGTAGCAAATTAAAACAAGTTTGGTCCAGCATTCCAACATTTAAACTAGCAGTAAATAAGAATAATTTATGGCTCATGCATTCTCTGATGGCCCTGCACCATCATCAGGTAAATACAATGCATTGATATCCTCAATTAGCCTCTCTAAGTTTGGTTCATCCAAAGAGAGTTGTGCTTGTTGAAGAAAATCAGAACCACCATCAAGATCAATGTCATGACTGTCTCCTCCAATATCCCACATTGTTGATGGCCTTGACAGTAATCTTTAGATTTCCTTGAAAGAAAACGTAAGTTTTGATGTGCAAACACTAAATCCTCAACACGTACAGGATTAAGTCTACAATAATATTAATTGTGATCAATTATAAATAGTAGAATAGGTGAGTATGTGACAAATAAAAAAGATGACAAAAGAATGATTGAAATAAAGATCTATTTCTAATTGAACTATGGATCAACCCATATGTGCTCTAGTTTCTTTCAGCACAAAAAGATGATGTTGGTTGTCCAAGTAATTTTCAATGCCATTTTTTCAACTCAGGAGCACCAATACCATGAATTCCCCACCATTGTTTTGGCTCATAATGAAGTCTATCCTCAAGTGAATCAAATATATTAAATCTAGTACCAAACAAGAAAAATCAATGTATTGTTGCTTGATCTTTTTAATTCATCACCAGAAAAGAACCTCCTAAAACATTTGCTTCTTATTTCTAAAATCTCTTGATCCATAAGAGGTGCTTGGCGATTTGGAACCTCATTAATCCATTTTTTCAGTATAATACCTAACAAACATGTGAATAAGGAATGAGTCACAATGTGAAGTGTGCTACTTTATTAATGTAAAGAAGATAGAATTGACCTTACTTGGGATTTAATGAGTGTGCCAAGCAATGCAATGGAATATTACTTTTTGCCCATCTACTCACTAATATCTCATTAATTGCAGAGTAAAAGATGGAGTGATCATGTGGTTGTTTTCTCTCATGACGATAAATAACAACCTTAACCTTCTCTATCATTGTATCCCACATCTCATATATCAAATGGAGACATGGTCTGTCAATATCAGCTGCACGAATCATAGAATAGATTGGCTCTGTGAAATCAAGGATATAGCAAACACTATCCTACCAAATATCATTTACCACTTTCTCTTTGACAAAAGCTGCTTGGCCTAAATTATCTTCCCTATATGTGCTCCATTTTTCACTCACTACCATTTGTGCAAGAGAATCCTTAATAGCACAGAATCTCTTCAACATCACAATGACTCATGCAAATCTAGTATCAGCAATGATAAGAAATTTCAACTTACTATGTTCATTGAACATGGACAACCTTATGGAGTGATTCATGATAAATTCTTAATAAACAAGGCATCTCCAGCACTATCACTAATCCAATTGAACTCTTCATAAAGCTCATCATCAACATTTCTAGAAGCACATATATTTTTCAAGGAAAGATTCAAAGTATGAACAACTCATGGTGTCCAAAAAATATGAGGATGCACTTATTCAACCATTAGCCCAACAACTTTGCAATTGGTTGCATTATCAGTGATTACTTGCACAACATTTTGTGTTCCAATCTCATCAATTACAACTAATATCTTTTCAACAATATACTCCTTCTTCTTAACTTCTCCTTCAGTGTTGATCGCTCTAATAAACATTGGACCATCTTCTGTTACAGCCATAAATTTAATAGTGGGACGCCTCTATGCATCTGACCATCCATATGATATAATGCTCACACCTTTTGAGCTCCATGTTGACTTAATAGGATGCAACAATATCTCTACGTGTGTCTTTTCTTGCACAAGAAGAGTGGTCCTCAACTTGTTATAACTTGGAGGGGCATATCCTCCCAAAGAAGGATTGGCAGCATACATGAATGCTTGTCTAAAATATGGATTTCTTGCAACATTAAAGATAATCCTGTATAAAACATCTTAGCAATCAAAGCATCAAGATGGCCACGAGTTTCTGAATTAAAGTTTGCTTCAATAGGTGAAACATCTTTCTTTTCCTACTACTCTTGAGTGGGAAGTGGAATATCCTTTGGCATCCCCATGACACTAATAGCATTAGCTCTAGCAATTTCATCTTGAAGTTGGGTAAGAACAGGAATTGTTACTTTATGACAAAACTTAACTCCAAAACCCTTAATCTTTAAAAGATGTGCTTTCACTCTTGCATAACTCCCATGAAAATATGATCACAAAGTCTACATCTAGACCGTGTGTTCCCCCTTGACCCTTTTCGGTCTTCTCAAGCAACTCTATATATCTCCATAATGGCTTTATATTGTCATCATCTGGTAAAATCACTCTATTAGCACGTAGAAATTAGCTTGCCATAGCAGCATTACTTGCAAGATGATTTGTATTACCACTTACACTACCACTACCACTATTACACTCAAATGCATTTGAGTCATCAAATCCCGATCCACTATTACTATCCATCAATCTACAAATTCAACATTCACACAATCACACAAACAAATAAACCACAGAAATTATTCACTATATAAAACATTTCTACATCAGTACATAATAAAATGAGAGTCTCGGTTGGACGGTTGCTCATTGTGGTTACTGGTTTTCTCATTGGTTCCCTGCAAAGGAAGAAGCGAAGGTTGCGAAGCTACAGGCTGCAGCCTTAGCCCTCAAGTGCTCCAGCTCGGCAGCTCGTGCTCGTCGGCGGAGTCGTGGCGGGGCAACTAGTGACGAGTGGCGAGACCGAGCGCGAAGCTACAGGCTGCGGCCTCCAAGCGCATGAGACCGAGCGCGAAGGGCGGTGCGGTGGGTCGGCGGCGACAGGCGGCGAGGCGACGATCGGTGGCGACTGGCTAGGCTAGCCCTTGGCGGCGCTTGGAATCACTCGAGGAGTTAGGGCATAGGTATGGGTCACGGGCGTGGGCGTTGGGGGTATCTCCTTTGTTTGGCGTATCCCGTGCCGGCGAGCCACGTCCGATACGTATAGTTTTTTTTATTTTTTTGGAAAAATAAAAAGAGAAGGATACGCACCAGATACGTATCCGGCCGTATCGAATACTATCCGTATCTGGAGACAAATCCGATATGGGTACGCCGATTTTTTGGAGTATCCGAGCTTCACATCTTGCCATGCAGACATCTAGCAGTAGAATGTGAGTATATTTGTTTTGGTTTCTAGCTGTTAGATTCTCAGTAGCTAATTAGTCAGATTAATTAGTTGGATAGTTTGAATATATAGTTGATGAGAATCTAGATAAGTTGATATTTTCTAATTTCTGGATTTTAATTTATTTTAAATTTTATAGCTACTGATTCTCGCAATCTAAATTTAGAATCTAGACTGGTTTTTTAGATTTTAGAAGTAGTTATAGCTGCTAAAATAAAGCAAACCGGGGCCATGTACAAGTTGCAACGACCTAATTCCAATGAGGAAATTAAAACTGGGCTAAACGGTTGAACAACCAAAATATTTTTGATAGATGCATCACATGTCTACGTGCGAGGCCAATTTCTGAATTACTCGTAAGATTATTCTAGTTTTGAGGGAGATGCGTGGCCAATTGGCCATGCATCAACCAGTGAAAAAAGGAGTATCCTTTTGCAGTGTCCTACCTCTAATAAAAAACATGTTTTCTACATGAAAAATATAGTCAAACCACATGAATTTTGAGTGAAACATATTTTATAATGATTTGTGAATTTGCCACTTTTAAGAAGTGAATTTGCATTTTTACCATCCGGGCTCATTGTCATTGACTTAGGTGGTCCTATATGTCAGTCTTAAAAATGATATCATAATTAAAGTGCACATCTTGAGAATGACAAATTATCAATTTTTCATATTCATGCATTTACATTTTTTTAAAAAATACCTTAGTATTATTTTAGCTAGTTTCGTAGATATATTATCAATACACCTTATCTTTGTTCAAAATATCAAATCGTAAACTTGTGATCGATTATTGGGTAAGATTCCTTCAACAATAGTTAAAAACATTTTTAAGAGAAGCTCTAGAATTTGACTCTCTATATAGCTTCTTATGTTTCTTTTTATATAAATATTTTTAAATATGTTTTTTCTTTAACATGGTCATTGCATTAAGTTCATAAGATATAACTATAGATGGTCGTCAACAGTTGTTCGGACAACTCACAGACAATGATTATCTATTTAACTGTCTACAAATTATTTAATAATTACGGTATCTGTGCAATACTTATGGGGGCATGAGCTTCAGTCAACGCTCGATGAAACACGGTCAGGGGTTTTTGTGCAAATCACCATAGGTGTAGATGAACCACCATATTGTACATGCTCTAAGGCGTGTACAACCTCATTTAATAGGTATTTAGAGAGTTAACTCAAAAAAATACAAGAGACGGACTCTTCGCGAAGAGCCCGTCTCTACATGATTCTTCATATGCATTGTCTCTTAGCTGCATTTATGATTCAGTGGCTTAAGGTTGTACCATGCAATTTCTTTATTGTCTCTAATACTTTGAAAACCATTCCGCAGTCTCTACATACCCTAAAGCGTGTACAACCTCATTTAATAGGTGAT
Source organism: Zizania palustris (assembly GCA_019279435.1). NCBI lineage: Eukaryota > Viridiplantae > Streptophyta > Magnoliopsida > Poales > Poaceae > Zizania > Zizania palustris. The sequence goes on along the minus strand of JAAALK010000969.1, from coordinate 58,695 downwards.
CTCTTAAGAGATCTTTAGAAGGTTAACTGAAAAAAATACAAGAATTGGGCTCTTCTACATAATTCTCCAATCTCCATACGCATTGTCTCTTAACTACATTTATGATTTAGTGGCTTAGGACATGTACATGCATTTTCTTTGTTGTCTTTTATATTTTAAAAACCGTTCCGCCTAGCTCAGGTTGTACATGTGCTAAGTGCGCAAAGCTGGTGTAGTACTACTGTAACGATGCATCGATGTTTCAGTCATCTTGGGAAAAAGAAAAGAAAAGAAATACTGTGGTGCCGAGTTGATTTGTTCCGGTACAATCTTATTACCAACAAGAAATTAAACCAGTTTCATTGAATTGAGTACAATTTCACAAGCATGGCTTTGAGAGATTGACACGAAAGGAAACCTATGCATGTTGTGATAACTGCGATATGAAGAGGCAACACAACGTCATTCACCGCTCACATCGAAAACTTGGATAAAAGCTTCTTCTTTGGCCTCAGCTGAAAAAAAAAACAAAACCATCAGGTCATAAAAAACCACTAGAATGAGAAATGAGCTGCACTCTACATAATTTTAAGTGATCGGGTACTCATGGGTTTAAATATAAACCCGTACCAAATCCAAAAATAAATGGGTATCCAGACCCGTGGGCACAAAATTGAATCTAACCTGTGTTCATCGGATTGGGTTAGGTGCCTGTACCCGTGAATAAAACTACTACTACTGCCCTGAGATGAGATGGGCGTATCAAGAAATAATACAAAGGGAAATATGTATAATTAGATATTAATATACAAAATTACTAACCATGGCAAAACGATAAATCCATGGCATAATAATAATGAACATTTTAAATAAATCTTATTTAAGATTTATAAAAATATAAAACAAACTACAAAGGTTGTCAGGAAATAATAGTTTCGTAGGATATCAGTTAACTAGTCGAGAACAGAGTTTACCAAACCCTCTGCCGATTATGGACCATGACCAGAGACAGACCGCGATCAAGAGTTATCGTTGTTACTAGTCTTGTATGATAATATAGTCGGCTGTGCCTTTCAACAAAATCTTATTTTGCAATAAGATATTATGTAAAATTTATGTTTCTATTTGATTTTTTAGAAATCTAAGTGTTTTACACAAAATTCGTACATTCTCGTAAAAATAAAAACAAATTAAAAAATTGAAATGCAAAAGTATTTTTTTCTTTTTTTCTTTTATTTTCTCACGTTTTCTGTCGGTTTATTCGTGCATGCAGGGCGTGTGTGGTGCGTGTGCACTGCACGCGTGGGTCGCTGCACGCGCAGCGGAGCAGGCCGTTGTGTGTGGGGAGCTTTGGGCGGGCTGGCAGGGAGCCGGACGATTTTTATAAGGTACAAGTTTTGATTAGTTTTTTGGATGTGGAAATACATGCACGGACGGAGAACACAGAAATATAGACGCTTTGATATAGTTAAAACTAGCTAGACACGTTGCCGTGTGTTTGACGGTTAATCGGAAAAACCAAAGTTACTGAGACAACACGAGCAGTTTTGTTAACTTTGATTGGCAACTTGGCATATGCATCCATGCGTGATGTCGGTCGGACGAAGGCGCGTGCCATGATTGGGGCAGCGACGATCGATCGATCGATCGGACGGTCAGTAGACAGTGCAGTGTGGACAGGGCGAGCAACGGTACGGACCACCGCCACCCCAAGTGATCCACACGTACGGCCGTTAGAAGCAACTTCAATAGATTTCCGATGATTTTTTTAATCTCTAAAATTTAGATTGTTGCTGTAAAAATGGTCTTTAATAAAATCTCAATATATATCTCAAAATTTTAGGATGTCCAAACTAAAGCTTCTTGCTCTCTATTTGTATGGAACGATTTTGGCTCTCAATCTTTTTCCGTGCACGCCAGTTCTACATTGAAACTTTGCGCACCTTTTTTCATGGCACATTTCTCGTTCTCTTGAAGATGAGCAACAACCTATCTACACATTAGAGAAAAATCTAATCCATTGTATTGAATAAGCTCGAAACTTTTAGAGTAGAAAAATTGATCGCATAGATAATTAAACAAATTAATATATCAACAACTAAAGCAGTTGAATTATACGGGTAGTTCGTGTCACACGCAGACAACATAAACAGAGTGTAAGAGATTTTTTTAAGAGACGAGTGCCATGATTGATTGATCGCTCAGTGGACAGGGCGAACAACCGTATGGACGTAGTGCAGCTAGCTAGCGGAACATGACGCGATCGACTTGGCATTATATTGGATCACTCGACGTGCACGGAATCATGGCTTCCGTGACAGCGTTAGCTCGCTCGGCTCAACCCAGCTGTTTCTATTTTCTAACGAGCGAGTTCGAGCCGATTCGTGAGCTTAACGAGCTCAGTATAAGTAGTTAAGACAACTCACTAAAGTAATAATAAAACACTATACTTTAGCTAGTGTCTAGTTATTACTTGCTAACTTATCATTATAAATTTATTATTATGACCTATAGAATTATCGTATAAAAGTATGAAACAAATAACACATACAATGAATTTAATGTAATCCTATAAATAGTGATGGAACTATGGATGTTTATTTTTTAAAACCTTATTTATTTTGTTTATTTATATTTTGATGTTTGATATATGATTATTTGAATATTTATTATTTAATTATCTTTTAAATAGTTGGCTCGTGAGCTAGATTAACCCGAACTAAGTTAGGTTTTTTGACGTTAACGAACCGAACAAGTTAGCTCATTAATATGACAGACAAATTAAAGCTGGCTCTTTGATCCAGCCGTAGCCATCTCCGTCGTTCCGGACCCGGCCGGCCACGGCCTGTCAGCTTTGTCTCGTTCCAACCGCGTTCTTGCTAGCTAGCCGCCCCTCTTCCGTCTGGTCAAACGACAGTATGATACATAACCATATAAACCCAAACATGAAACATGGCTGTGCATCTTGTGGTCTGCAATAATGCCTGAAAAACATACGGTACGGTTGTGCCTTGTGATCTGCAATGCCGCCTGTATTTTCGCCTCAGGAGTTCCGATCAATCTGCTTATCTATGCTTACCAGAGTACGTATGTGTAAATAATTTCGAGATTGTTGATCGGATAACGTAGAGTATATGGAACCCTACGTGAGACACAGAAATGCGCATGCCCCGTTCCTGACGGCTGGAGTTTTTTTAAAAAAATTACTATTTTTTTGAAAAAAAAAATCAAATTTATACATCAGATTCATAAAATTACAAAAATAGTAACCGGTCGGCGAGGAGGCGCGGAGGTGAGGGGTCGCGGGGGCGCGTGGGGGCCAGGAGGCCAGGGGGTGCGGGCAGGGAGGCGAGGGGTCGCGGGGGCGCGTGGGGGCCAGGAGGTGAGGGGGTGCGGGGCAGGCGCGGCATGGGTGCCGGCTGGGTTGCGGGAGCGGGCCAGGGCGCGGCGCGTTCCGGACGCCAGTCGGCCGATGGAGGGCCAACTGTATGCCACGTGGCTTTAGTCGGCGAGGGGGCGCGGGAGGCGAGGGGTCGCGTGGGCCGAGAGGCGAGAGGGCGCAGCGCCGGCGCGGCGCGGGCGAGGCGCGGAAGCTGGCTGGGGCGTGGCCAGGGGCGGCGCGGCGCGCCGCGGCGCATTCTGGCGCCAGTCGGCACTTGGTCTGCCCATCGGATACTAGTTTTTACAATTTTTTTAATCCGATGTAGAAATTTGAATTTTTTTAAAAAATATTGTGCCTCGCCTCCGAGGACTTTGCCTTGGGATACCTTCAGTCGGAACCACCCTCCGTACTTTCTGCCTTCGCCTGTCGCATCTTGACTTAAGGACCGACCTCAACCCCTCGCAACCTTCGTGACCGAGCTCCCCGCTCGCCTGGCACCAAGCCTCTCGCTTGACTCAGGTTCACTTGTTGCGAACCGTCCGTCGCCTCCAAAGTCACATGTGCACCACCGACAAGCAGACAAATATTTCAAGTACCCTAGATTCTTCTCCGGTAAACAACCTCCGATATACACTCCGGTGTACCGCCCAAAGTACTGGTCCTTTCGGTATCACCATATCATCGTGCTCTGCTGGATCACTCCGACAAACACACTCCGCTGCACAGTTGTAACCAGAAACCACCGAACCCTTCGGTAAAACACCTCCGAACCCCTTCAGAGGGACCCCTTCGCCCAGAAAAGAATTTGTCAATCACTCATCACAGAAATCAAGACACATTTTAATTTGTTTTCTCGGGACAATATAAGACCAGAAAAAAATGAACACAATGGAACAGTCTTTGTCTCCAGGATTCCCTCAGTGGTTGCATGACTGTACGTACGTGTCGTCTACGCAGTCTGAATTTACATGTAGCTGTTCAAATTAAATGTCAAATTCAATAATTCAATAATAGATTGTTATATTATACGACAAGATGAGTAGCTTTTTATGAAAGTATACGTAGTAGCTTCAGAACAATGACGTATCATATGGTCTCACTACAACAAAACAGGCAACTTCCGTCGGCCAAAGCCGACGGAAGTTAGCCCTTTCCCGACGGAAGAAGCCAACTTCCGTCGGCAAAACGCTATCTTCCGTCGGCCTTTGGCCGACGGAAGCGCGGCGACGGAAGTTAGCTAACTTCCGTCGGCCGCCGACGGAAGTTAGCTAACTTCCGTCGGCTTCACGTGGCCGACGGAAGTTAGCCCCGAACTCTGCCACGTCACCAGGGGGGCTTTAACTTCCGTCGGCCAGGCTGGCCGACGGAAGTTAGGGGCAGCTAACTTCCGTCGGCTTTGACCATAGCCGACGGAAGTTAGCCTTTCTGCCCACGTGGCCGAAACCAGCTAACTTCCGTCGGCTATGGTCAAAGCCGACGGAAGTTACCTGGTATTTTTTTTTTTATTTTTTCCTGGTTCCCCTACTCACACTCACATCCAACCACAATTTCACATACATTCATCATACACATCCAAAATCACATTTCACATCCAAAATCACATTCAAACTTCACATATAACATCCAAAACCACATCTCACATCCAAAATCACATCCACACTTCACACATCACATCCAAAATCACATAATATAACTGAATTCATATCCAAAGTCACAGTAAACATCTGAATTCACATATAACATCCAAACTCACATACAAATTCACAAAACACAGCGAGAGCCACATACAAAGTCATTTTGTCCATATACTCACTGATCGCCCACATTTGGGTCATGGGCGCCGCCGCTGCCTCCCGCTTCGTCCACATTTGCCCCGGAGGCTCCATCTTGACCAGGCGTACGGAAACACTGAAGAAATAGACAAAATTAGAAACGAACTCAACTACCCTTCTAAACGCTAACTTAAGTGTTTAGGAGGTACCTCAGGTGATGTAGGAGATAGTGGTGGTGGCGGGGGAGGTAGTGGTTGGAAAATGGACATGTCAAATCCACTGTTTTGCTGGGCTAGTTGCTACACATGTTGTAATGTAATCAGTTAGTTCTAAACCTATTTCTGAATACTTTTGAACTGCAACACTCTAAAGTAAGCTTACTTGGATCATCGCCTGCTGTTGTGCTAAGCAGGCGGTATAGTACTCTTGTTGTTTCTTGTAGTGCTCGTCGCGCCGCCTCATGTCCTCCCTCATCCGAACCATCTCCGGGGTTTCTTCTGAGCGACGACGGCTGGAGCCAACTCCGACGGAGCTCTGCGACGACTGAGCTGACTTCTGAGCTCTCACCGCTCTCGAGTCAATAACTCCATTGAACATGGAGTACCTGCAACATTAACAGGGGTTAGTTACCATCACAATACCATACACAAAACATTAATAAAAACATTGTCTCACCGTCCATGGCTTTTGCCACCTCCGCTGGAGTACACGGCCATTTGGTCCACAGGTTCTCTCCGCCAATCATAGTTCTCTCCATGGAGTCGAACCATGTGTTCACCATACTGCGCCTGCAAAAAACATGTCCGATTAGCTAGACGCAGAAAAAATGAAATTACGTCAACTCTTAATAACATCTCACCAAATGGTCCGTGGCTGTCTGGCTACACAAGACATCTGGCTGTGCCGGATCGCTTCCTTTGTGACCAGAGGTATACACCTCTATGTCACTTGGCACGTTGCCAGATTTAGCTTCCTGTGCATTAGAAATGAGTTAGTCGCATTACAATGTATCTATAGCTAGAGAGTGACAGATCGGTCTTACCAAGCGTTTAGCGTGGCGAATATGTCCGTCGGCACCATATCTGTGCTTCGGATCCGTCCCGCGGCATTGTCTTTTCTGCTCGGAAGTCTTCTTAAATGCATCTGAAGACCAAATCTTGCAGAATTCAAAATAGGCGTCCTCGCGGTTTGCCAACCACGGAATCCTCACCTGAACAGAGATGCTATTTGTATTATATGACAACAAATCTCAACAATCGAAGAGGTAAAAAGTTAGAATTGTTTACCGAACGGTATTCTTCTTCAGTCAAATAGACTGACGATGAGCCCGTCGCCTTGCTCATTCGTTGCCCTAGCTTCTCCTTGTAGTAAGCATTGTTCGCTTGAATGCGGGCATACGAAATGGCGTCCTTCACCACCTTATGCGCATTGTTGTTGAAGACTACAAGCGCATGGTTATGGTGATTGCCGACTTCTGGCAAGCAAAAGCGTAACTGCAAAAATAATGATTAGTATAGTGTTGTAACTCGAAAATTCTAAAAGAAATTGAAAAAACACTTGCATACCCAGAAGTCATGAGACACCGCCCCCTGAGCAGTTCCGTGTCGCCCGTCAGGAGCGAACCGGTACTGGTCCCATGTTTGGCATAGAACCCGCTCACCGGTCGGCATTGTCAGCATCCCTGGGTAGTGCAGACGGCACAGGTTACCCAATATCTGGTTAACCTGTCTGACCCTCGAAGTGCCGTCGAACCGAGAGTCAATCCAAGATCTAGAAATACATAATAAATAAAGTTAATTAGTTTAGTGAAAGAAATTTTTTGAAAACAAAAGCAAAACAACAGAAGAGTATTACACTTACCCGTCACCAACAGGCGTAATCTCGATCTTGGCTCCACCGGAAGAGACTACTGGTGGAGCGACCAAGTGACTCGTCCTGAAAGTTACCGAGGACCCGCCGGCAGCCTCAGCACCTTCCTCCTGACCCGCACCCTCCGGGAGATCCCCCTGCCCCGCACCGGCCTCTGGGTCATCCCCCTGCCCCACACCCTCTGGGTCATCCCTCTGTGCCGCACACTCTGGGACATCCCCCTCTTGCCCGCCACCCACCGGCCGATCATCCTCATGACCCGCACTCTCCAAGTGTTGTTCCTCCTACAAAACAGTATTGAAACAATTAGTAATAGTTTATAACTGGCATAAAAAACAATCTGAAAGTTACCTCCTCATCTAGTTGAAATGCAATAGGCCGACCAATTAATGTCGGATCTATGCATCTCAGGAGCTGCTCTTGACGACGTCTGTTTGAAGAAGAGGAACTACCCTGGAATAGGGTGTCCTCCTGACTCGTCGGTGTACTCGCCGGAGTACTCGCCGATGAACTCCCCAAGCGGAAGAGCTTCCTCGTGACACTCTTCATCTTTTTCGACATCCTGTTCAAAATAAGCACAAACAAGCATTTATTAGTAAAGAAGGTTTGTACATATGAAAAAACATGTAATATGAAGTATATTGCATATCCATGTATCAAAACAATTACTTGTCAATTATCATCAAAATCAGGATCAATTTGTCCTTTTCTCCCCAAAGCACGCCATGTGACTTTTTTCTTCTTATGTTGGTGTTTCCTTTTCTCGGGAACTGCCACATCATTAGAATCGCCGAGAAAAGAATCTGTCGACGATTCTGACTCTACATTAAACGAAGTCGGCAATTCATCATCTTGATAAACCTCATCGACCTCTTCAACCTCCAATTGATAAGCGTCATCACTAGGGGTGTGTAGACGTTCCCGAGGATTCACTTTGTAGACTACCCACCAAGCACTTAGTTTTTCACATGGGTAGGGCATATAATACACCTGCTCGACTTGATGAGCAAGGACAAAATTGTCGCAACTAGATAATCGTTCCGCGTGTTTGACTTCAACCATCCCAAATTGGTTTTCACGAGTACCATGTTTAGGGTCGAACCAATCACAATCGAAGAAGACTACTTTAATCTCTTTATTCCCGGCAAATTTGTACTCGATTATATTGTTGATGATTCCATAATACATAATTTCGTGTCCTTGTCCATCAACGACCCTTGTAACAACACCAGTATTAGTTGTTGCCGCTAGAGGTCGATATGCTTCAAATATAGTTGAACGGAAGCGGAAACCATTAACATCGTAGCGACCGTAACTTTTGGCACTAATACTCCCGTAAGAGAGCTGTCGCAAGTCTATATGTACATTGTCAGCGAGCACGCACTGCAAATCATAAGAGATTATAAGATAATTAACCCAGTAGAGTAAAATAATACGTGTCAGAAAAGGTAAGGATTTACATGTTCTCTGAACCAAGTGAGGAAAACTAGGCCCGCCATTTACTCCTTCTCGACGCAATTTATCTAATTGCTTCTCCGTTGGTTGACGACCAGATGGCAAGTATTTCGAATCAAACATACTGTCAATGTAACGAATAGGTAAACAAACGGGTATAAAATTTGGAGGTAAAATATAAAACTAAAACGAATCACTTACGCGAAATATTGTTCCATCTCTTCCATATTTGAGTACATGTAGAGCAAGGCATTTGTTCGTTCTTCCTGAGTTACATAATATGTCGTGGAAACACCAACAGTTATGCCCTTCCACCCAAATATTTGGAGATCACTACAAGGATGGTCTTCATCCATATGGTACCGTGTAGCAGGTGTGTTGACATTGTGATGCTCAGCGAAGTATACACTAGTGAAGTATGCTATCTCTTTCAATTTAAATTCTTCTGCGATGCAACCTTCAACTCTGGCCTTATTACCAACCATCGCTCTAAGCTTCTTTAGGGACCTTTCAATATGATACATCCACCTATATTGCACAGGGCCACCTACCTTAGCTTCATATGGCAGATGAACCAGTAAATGTTGCATTGGATTGAAGAACCCTGGAGGGAATATTTTTTCCAGTTTACATAAAAGTACCGGGATCTCTTTCTCTAGCATCTCCATCATATCTTTCTTAATTTCTTTCGCACAAAGTTGTCTATAAAAATGGCTCAGCTCAGCTAACGCCTTCCACACATCATCATTCAGGTACCCACGAAACATTACAGGAAGGAGTCTTTCCATTATTATGTGGTAATCGTGACTTTTCAATCCATTTAATTTCCCTGTCTTCAAGTTCACAGCTCTTCTAAATCCTGCGGCGTAACCATCTGGGAATTTCAAATTTTTCAACCACCTCATTACTTGTTTTTTTTCTTTAGGTTTTAAACAAAATGGGGCACGTGGCTTGCCACCACTATTCGTCAACTCAAGGGTTGGTCGATTACAAATCTCAGCTAAATCTCTTCTCGCCTTTACATTATCTTTTGTCCTGTCAGTAAAATCCATACATGTACTTATAATGCTTTCACCAACATTACGTTCCTGATGCATAACGTCAATGTTGTGCATCAGAATTAGTGATTTGACGTACGGCAGTTCCCATAAACCACATATGTGAGTCCAATTATGTTCGGTTCCGAATCCTACAAATCCATCCTCATTTTCATTAAGGACCAACTCATTCAGCATATCAGCGATTTCTGTACCATTTAAACGCCTTGGTGGTCCCTTTACAACAATGCTGTCCTTCTTGAAATTGTTCCTCTGTAACCTAAATGGGTGATTCATGGGCAAAAAGCATCTATGGCAATCAAAGTAACAAATCTTTCCCCCGAAGTTCAGACGGAAACAATCTGTGTCCTTTGCACATATCGGGCATGTCAACCTTCCATGACAACTCCAACCAGAAAAAATACCGTATGCCGGAAAATCGTGAACCGACCACAGATACGCAACTCGAAGATTGAATTTTTGTTTCTGGTCATAGTCATATGCTTCAACTCCTTTCCACAATTGTTTCAACTCTTCAATTAAGGGCTTCAACATCACGTTTAGTCGTGTTCCAGGATGATCTGGACCGGGTATAATGAGACACAGGAACATAAATTCATATTTCATACAAAATGAAGGTGGAAGGTTGTATGGAATAGCAAACACGGGCCAACAAGAGTACGACGATGCCGTTACATTGAAAGGGGTGAATCCATCAGTTGCCAACCCGATGCGAACATTCCTTGCATCACTAGCAAAGTCTGCATCAAAATCATCTAGAGCCTTCCATGCCGCACCATCAGATGGGTGCACCATTACTTCATTATTCTCACGTACACCTTCTTTATGCCATCGCATATGTCTAGCGGTTTTCTTTGATAGAAACAATCGTTTCACCCGAGGTGTAAGAGGCATGTAACGAAGTTGCTTATGAGCAACCTCTGTCGTCACCTTCTCTCCGTCTTCATTTACGACCTCTACGAATCTCGGTTTACCACATTTTAAGCATTTCACCTCATTACTATGTTCTTTCCAGAACAACATACAATTATCTCGGCACACATCAATCTTCTCATACTCCATACCGAGAGCAGAAAGCATTTTCTTTGACTGATACATGTCTTTCGGCACCTTATGGTTCTTAGGAAGGATATCGCTGATCAGATTCAAGAGCTCCTTATAACAATTGTTTGAAAATGCAAACTTTGACTTAATAGCCATAATACGAGTCACGAAAGCGAGAACGCTTACGGTGGTGTGCTCATGCAATGGCTCTTCTGAAGCTCGAAGGATGTCGAAAAACTTTTGAACCTCCGGTGTTGGAGGATCCTCGGGGTTTGATTCAAACTCCGGTCGTATAGCATCAACCATCTCATCCATCCTATCGTCAGCAACGCTATCATCTTCTTCTTCCACTACTAATACCGTTTTTTCAAGGCCTGTCTCGCCGTGAAAAGACCAAACTTCATAACCTGGCACGAAACCATATTTGCAAATATGCAACGGACATCGTCCTCTTGTCTTGCCAACGAGAATTTCTGCACTTCATGCATGGGCACCTCGCGGGAGTGTTTGTTGTCAAAGCGAATGCACGATCAACAAATTTCTCAGCGTTGATTACCCACTCCCTCGTGTGAGCTCCACTTTTCATCCAACCACTATACATCCACCGTCGGTCGTCCTCAGCCATTCTATATGCAAAACATTCATTCAGTCAAGAGGCTCGCAACATACACACACCCTGGCCACCCCCCGCCTCCGCCTCCGGACAACGGAGGGGAAGTAGAGGCGGCCGGGCGGCCGGCGACGCAAGGGGAAGCAGAGCCCACCGGCGACGCAATTCACCATGGCGTCCAGCGGTGACCGCCTGGATGCCTAGTCGGCGCAGGCGATGCCGTGACAACAATGGTCTATAGGAAAAGATAGGTCCTAAACCCACCCAAGAGTGACCGACAAAACGTGGTATTTATGACGAGCCATGAGTCCGAACGAAATTTCAGCAGCATAACCCCGCTGTTCTCCAATTGCACGCCTGATAGTGGTGCAATGGAGAACAACAAGGTTATGTTACTGAAATCTCATTCGGACTCATGACTCATCATAAAACCACGCTCTGTCGCCCACTCTGAGGCTGTCCAAAAAGGGACAATTCCGGACCTACACATCTCACACGCATGACACGTGTGAGACATGTTGGTCCGAAACGGGTGACGCATAGGTTTCGTTACACTATCTACGTTGTTGTCAAATAAAAAATTGCATACGAAAAGAAATATATATAATAATAAAGTATATATATATAATATACTAATCACCGTAATGAAATCATCAACAAACCACAAATTAACACAAGAATATAATTAATAGCACATATATATTCAATTTTACCACACAACCCATTTAAATTTCAGCTCATTTAAAGCCCATTTGTAAACCATAACTCAGTCGAGACTCGAGAGGGGGGCCGTCCATAACTCAGTCGGCCGTCCAGAGACACCTGGCGACCAATTGCTGACGGAAGTCAGCCTTTGGCCGACGGAAGTGCCCTGCTATGCCCTCGCCATGCCCTATCGAGCCCTCGCCGCGCCATCGCCGCGAGGGAGGGGGAGAGGATTAGAGAGGCAGAAAGGAGAGAGGTGCCACGGGGAGGGGTAGCAGAGGCGGTGGTGGCACAAGGGGAAGGGGTAGCAGAGGCGGCGACGCGGCGCACGGGGAAGGGTAGCGCAGAGGCGGCGACCGGCGGCGCAAGGGGAGGGGTAGCAGAGGCGGCGGCCAGCGGCGCAAGGGGCAGAGGTGGTGGCGCAAGTGGAAGGGAAGGTAGAGAGTCGACTCAGTCGAGACTCGATAGGGGGGCTAGCTAGGGCGACGCGCTGACGCCTTAGTCAAAGGCACTTTCACCTAGTCGGCCGCCCAGAGACACCCGGTGACCACCTAGTCACCATGGGTGATGCCTTGAATGGCCAGGCGGGCGCCCAACTCCACCAGGCGAGGCTAGCCGGCATGGCGCTCGGTGCGGACCGCCTGGACGCCTAGTCGGCGCCTAGGTGACGCCGTGACAACCATGATTCAATTCATTACAACATGACAACATGACAATATATTAAAAAATTCCTCAGTCCTGACATTATTAGTTTTATTTGACTATAAATCTGGTCTAAGTCTCATGCCACATGTTCTTTTCACAAAAACACTGATTAAATGATTTCATCACTATGTCATCAACCTCAAGCAATATGAGAGCATCCAAAAATGCAATAACATTGATTCAATTCAATAAACATGCAATAAACATGCAATAAAAATTACTTGGGAACGACGGCGGCGACGGCTACGGTCGGCGGGTGATGGGTGAATGGTGGCGGCGGCGGCGGGGTGCCGGGATGGACGGCGGTGGTCACCGGCGTGGGCGGTGGCCGGCGGCCGGGGGGCCGAGGACACGGCGGCGGCGGGGCACCGATGGCGGTTGGCCGGTGGCCGGGAGCACGGCGGCAGGACACCGGCGAGGGGCACGGCGGCCTACGGCGGTGGGCGGGGGCCGGCGGCGGGGGCCGGCGGCGACGGGGGCGGGCGGTGGGGGCGTGGGCGGCGGCGGGACACCGGCGAGAGGCACGGCGGCCTACGGCGGTGGGCGGGGGCCGGCGGCGGTTGGCCGGTGGCGGGTGCGTCCGGGACGCGGCGGCGGCGGGAGGATGCGGCGGCGGCGGCGGGAGCCGTCCGGGACGCGGCGGCGGGAGCCGTCCGGGACGCGGCGGCGGCGGCGGGTGGATGCGGCGGCGGCGGCGGGAGGTGGTGGCGGCGGTAGGCGGCTGCGGCAGGGCGAGACGGGCGGGCGCACGCGCGTACAGGGAGATTAGGTCTCCTGTACGCGCGCACAATTGGGGAATAATCCCCCTAACTTCCGTCGGCCAGCATTAAAGCCGACGGAAGTTAGCTAACTTCCGTCGGCTTTAATGCTGGCCGACGGAAGTTAGGGGGATCCGGGCCGGCCGCGGAAAAAACCCCGCTAACTTCCGTCGGCCACTGTCAGAAGCCGACGGAAGTTAACTTAACTTCCGTCGGCTCGTGGAGGCCGACGGAAGTTATTTAACTTCCGTCGGCTTGCCCAAAAGCCGACGGAAGTTAACTTGGCCGACGAAAATATTCTGTTTTGTTGTATCTGTATACACGATGCTTCAATTGGTGACTTTAATTTGGTACCGGCAGCTTCATTATACTTCTGTGTGTGTGTATATATATATATATATATATATATATATATATATATATATATATATATATATATATATATATATATGGGGGCCGTTACGGTGCCCCCGTTACCTCCTTACGAGGTAATAGGTTTAAAGAATCCTGACCGTTGGTTAAAGACATTTAAAATAAATAATTAAAAATAAAAATGATTAACCGACTCTAACCGGTCACCTTATCTACCTTCCGTATTAATATATTTGGAGAATTCATGATATTTTTAAAAGTTTTATTTTTAAATTTTTCTGAAAAAAACATAATTTTTTTAAAAAAATAGAACTCTTCAAATTTATTTTGAAATGATTTTTTGAAGAGTTCTGAAATAAAATTTTGAATTTTCAAAGTATGTTTTTATTTTTTAAAAAAAATCTGAAAAGAACATAAAACTTTGAAATTTTGAAAAAAATCAAAAATCTTCAAAATTTATTTTCAAATCATTTTATGAAGAGTCTGAAATAAATTTTATAATTTTCAAAGTTTATTTTTATTTTTTAAAAAGTTTCTGAAAAGAACGACAAACTTTGAAAAATTGAAAAAAAACAGAACTCTTCAAATTTTATTTAAAATGATTTTTTGAAGAGTTATAAAATATAATTTTGAATTTTAAAAGTTCTATGTTTTTTCATAAAATTAAAAAAATCTTTGAAAAGTTTACCGTGCATTCTCCGGAAAAGAAATTTCAAATGATTTTTTAATATTTGTGAAATAAATTTTCAAACTGTCAAAGTTCTTTGTTTTTTTAAATTGTATACGTGTCATATGCCATAAATTAAGGGATTCTAAAATATTTTGGGCAAATTGAGGAAAGAAATATATTAGACGCATGGAAAGAATTTATTTTACATGCATGTGGGTCCCACATTTAGGAAAAAGAAGGTAATATGACCTATTACTTCTAGGAGGGTAACAGATCACCTAATTTAAATCTGAGTCGTCCAATCACATGGATTGGACGGTTGATAAAATTTGGGAGCACTGTAAAAATTCCCATATATATATATATATATATATATATATATATATATATATATGTATATATGTATGTACCTGGAAGATCTTCTTCTGTGCTTAATGGCTATTATATGGCGATCGAATTCATTCGATATCAATCACCATCTAGCTAGCATTCTGTGTCAAAATGCCACTTGCAGATTAACATGTGTGCTTTACTTAACCACTGATTAACTCTAGAAAGATCACTGGATTGGCATACACTACTGTAGATCGAAACTTGCAGTAGTGTTGTTCCCGGTGATACAAATATTACAAGAACTACATATATACTCAGGTACTACCAGTGGTGCTTTCAAGAAAGAAAGGGATAGATATGGACCCGATTAATATAATAATGATGTAATACATAGTCTTAGAGGTCTGACCAACGAAGCAACAATTAATTCCCCAAACGAACCCAGATTACCACGTGTGCGAAAACTGCTTGAAAAATCTGCGATTAGTTAGCGACTTTACTGGCCTGGCCTCATCCATCGTTAATTCGATGTGTATTGATCTCAGCTTGCTGACCTGAATTATGGCACTGGCCCCTGGTCCCAGCTGGAAAACGCGAAGAGGAAAACGTGGAAGGCTAGCTAGCTGCAGCTTGCGCTGCCGCTTTCACATGCCACGTCACGCGCCACGTGGGCACCTGCCAGCCAACTTAATTACAACGAGGGTGGAATTTCTATCTCATTTTTTCAGCCGAATGAAATTTTATTATTAATCTCTGAAAGGCTAGTTAGGACATGTACAATGGGTGTTTTGAGTTGTGTCTTCGGGTGTGTCTAAGGGGATAAATGTAAAAAAACTCAAAACACGTCTCTTAACGAAGACACTGTGTCTTGTTCTATGCTCGAGGCATAGGACTAGCTGATTGGTCAATTTAATTTATTGAATGTTCTGATTGGTGCAATGAATATAGCAAGACATAGGTTTTAGACACACCCACTGTACTATATTGTGTTTTAGCTATGTCTTATGCTTAGAGTACCATGCAGCAGTATCAGGGTTGTACATGCCCTTAGAACTTAAGACGAGGGCGATTGGTTTGAAGATGTTGAAAAATGGAAACAAGGGGATTGATTTTAAGAGTTGTGGTTAAGTTGTTCGTTGCATGCCTACGGCTACGCTAGAAGACTTGGTGTGGCAAAACATTTGCAATGTCGCTATAGTGTTTAGGGCGTCTCCTATGACTAGCTATTTCACTAGCTAGATTCATATTTTTTCTATGTGGATAGAAAATGTGGAGAAAAAAGAATAGCTAGCGACGAGTAAATAGATAGAAGATTTCACGTATTCCAAGAAACTGAGTATATTACGTGTGGACCAAGTACTAGTGGTGAGATAAATTATTATTTTTATTCTTCTCTCGGTGCATGCTCTTAGTCAACATGTATAACTCATATACAATAGTTGTAAGTTTAACTGTTTATAAAATATTTAATACTTGTATATAATCATGACTCATAGACCCTTAACTACGTATTGGAATATGAGTTTTTGTTGTCTCTTTATCAAGAGATAACTTACATCATTTTTATTTTTTATTATTTATTACGAGAGATTTTCTACAAAATGCCAAAATATCCACAGCTTACACAACTCCCAACACACTGCAAAATGCCAAAATATCCACAGCTTACATGAATTGATTATTTGAAACCATTAACTGCTTAGATCTAACATGCTGGTTGTTGTCTTGTTTGCTAGTTTTTTAAGTTTGGATACTCTTCGATACAGTGAGACGCATATAGATGACCGAATAGCATGGCCCTGGCCATCCAAAGGGCAAAGCCTATAATTTTGCTCTAGTCTAAGCACGATATAACTTGTTTATTGCCGACTGTCGGAGGGGGTTTTACAGGTGGGCTCCATGCAGGGGTAATGCTCACCTCCATAACGTCAGAGACCTCCGCACCGTTGAATCCGCACCAAACAATGCAGATTGCGATAGTGGAGGGCAGTTGGAGCCCCCAACGTCAGAGGAGCCAACACTCCTATGCCATGTTTGGGCCATAGTGCTAGCACAGACACGATTTGGTCATAATTGTGTCCCAAGCACAACTTATTTATAATTATGGTTCGGTAGACTAACTCTCATACATCATAGGTTGACATTGTGCTGATAACATGAACACAATAGTGCATGGGCTGGCACAAGCATGAACGACTTATCGGACCAACCTAGATAGTTAAGCCTGATATGTGTTGTGTCAGTGAGCTAATCTATATAGATATGTTTGAACATTTGCCCTCACATACGAGTGCTCCTCCTCGTAGCTCTTTCCGTTTAGTGTGGACCAATTGCATTTGTAGCTTTTTATGTTGCTCTAGGGAGTGAGATGCATTGATCAGAACAGGCCTGCTGAGCGGAGTCCGAGGCACGACACTAATACAGTTTAGTCCTAGCGATATAGTGCTAGTGTCGGTCTAGCCTTTAGTGCTTAGGCTGCCACTTCGGCCCATAGTGTTGTTCTTGTATGAGACGATTTTTAGACCGACCCAATGTCCCTCTCGCCCTAGAAGTTTGATCCCCATATACTCAGCTTTGGACCATTGGGTTGAGTGTCGGGGTTGAAATCTAGGAATGAAATTGAAATTTGTGTATGAATTTTGGTTTTTGAATTGTAAATGTTGTAGTGTGAAATCTCTAAATGAAATTGAAATCTAATTTTTGCAGTGAAATATGTTTTTAGTGTCAATGCTGTCATTAGCCTGCTGGGTCAATAGTACCGTCGTGTCATCACAAGCAACACTATTAACCTGCCTTAGTGCCGTGGCTCACACAACGTGCTGACACGACACGACATGATTAGGGTATATTGTTGTCATGCCATACCTTACATTGTCGTGCATAATTGTCCTTATAGTGTTAGTAACGTATGAGTGCCGAGCTGAACATCTAGCTAATCAGGCCATTCATATGTGACGTGGTCAACACCCCGATTATATTGTAGAGACCGTGTCGGAGTGCAAGTCCAAAGCCAAGAAACGTTCAGCTGCAAGCAGCCGTACAAAAATTGTCTTGATCTTCTCGACATATTATGACTTGTATTTGACTATTTGTTAGTACTGAAGGACACAGCTCCTCTAGTATAAGCCACACATTTCATATGCAGGCCGGCCCTGAGGCAGTGCGGGCAGTGCGACCGCCCCGGGCCTCCGAAAATAGGGGGCCTCTAAAATTTAGTATGCTAATAAGCCTCACAAATATTAATAAAGTCCAGTTGCAAATTAGTTACAAGTCACGGACAACATGCCTGTTAAAAGAAATTGTTTTAAATAATCTAGAGATATTTCTCTTTTGTATTTAAATTTATTAGTGTGAGATTTGTTAATGGCACTAAATTTTTCAATATTATTTTGTATCTTTATGGTGAATGGGGGTCTCTATTTTTTGTTCCGTACTGGACCAGAGCCGGCCCTGTTCATATGGGCAGTAAATTAAAGTTAACGAACTGATCGACCACACAATAGTACGCGTGCAAATTAATAATAGTCCAAATAAATCAGGTTAGTTTATGCATGCAGTGTGGTATGATAACTTGCGAAATCGTCAGAGCCATAACTCACAAAAAGGACCGATCAATAGCAAGTTGTCTACCGTTGAAAACCAGAGCGCTGCTATGCATTGACCAATTACGTACGTCCGTCCACGGTCCACGTCACCACTGAAGAACATGACCGCGCGCTGCGAGCCGGACGCGCGGCACACAAAGGTGCATGGCCGCCGCCGCCGCGCGTGTTGGTGAGCGCGCGCGCGCGCGTTCGGTGAGAAAACCCCGGCCATTTCCGCGCGAATAAATAGGAGAGAAAACCGAAAGAATGAATGGCCACTTTGTTATAAGCTTAAATAAATCTCAGCTGTTTGTTGCGAGTTAGGTCATCATCTCGCTCGACCACGCCACTTTTTGTGCACGCGATCGTAGGATTTTGGAATGATTTTGGGTTTTCCTGGTGGTTGAAGGCCGGTCAAGCCAAACGCTGCCCACCGCCACCGCGTCCCATATAACGTACGCTTGCTTGTTGTGCGTCGTCGCTAGCTTCACGTACTTGCACCAGGGGAAGAGTGGCAGCTGGTGAACTGGTAGGGATCGTCGAGGAGGTGGGTTTTGATGCATGGTGGCCATGGCGACGGCGCGGGGGAAGGGGAGGAAGGGAGAGGGGAGGTCGGTGGTGGCGGAGCTGGAGGGGGCGCTGCTGCGTGACGCGGGGACGTTCCCGTACTTCATGCTGGTGGCGTTCGAGGCGTCGGGTCTGCCGCGGTTCGCGGCGCTGCTGGCGCTGTGGCCGGCGCTGCGGTTGATGGAGCTGATGGGGAGAGGGGACCTGGCGCTGCGCGCGGCGGCGTTCGTGGCCACCGCCGGTGTGGCGAGGGCGGAGGTGGAGGCTGTGGCGCGCGCCGTGCTGCCCAAGTTCATGGCCGACGAAGTCGACCCGGCGGCGTGGGCTGCGTTCGGGGCATGCAGCGGCCGGCGCGTCGTGGTGACGCGCATGCCGCGGGTCTTGGTGGAGCGGTTCGCCAGAGAGCACCTCGGCGCGCACGAGGTGATCGGCTGCGAGCTGGAGTTCAACCCGCTCAGGCGGTCCACTGGCATAGTCAGGGGCGGCGGTGGCGACGAGCGGGTGGTCGCCGACCGCGTGCGCGCTCTCTTCGCCGATGGCGACCGGCCAGACATCGGGATGGGTCGGTCAGAGTCGGCCGCGCTGTCCTTCTTGCCCTTCTGCAAGGTACGCCACCGTGCATACACATCGGCGCCCACCGCCGCTAACTTCACCCACACCACTAATTATCACACAGCAAGATCTCCACTTCGGTTATATTAACGATTATTTTCATGAATTTAAGACTTATTTTATTTAGTGCTTCAAATATATTGTGACCAATTGAATTAATTGAATACTACTAGGATCGAACACGCGGTCGAGCAATATAATACACCATTTGATTGCATAGTGCATGTACATAGTAGTAGAGATGTCTAGATGTGCTTGCCCATGCATGCGCGCGTTGGGGCATGCATGTTACGTGCCCAGAAAAGAACAACTCAAACGGAGTATATATGGACAAACATGGGCCTGCAGACCACCGATAAATTGGTAGCTTTCTTAATTCTGAACAAAATCATATAAACTTCTGATCAACTCCAGAAACTTCTGATCGAATTCTGGTGAATCTGTGATCGATACGATGTCCATGTACAACATGCAAAACTTGCGGAGCATGAATCGAAGGATCGATATCGAGAAGTCAGCACAAGTCTTTAGAGAGCAAGTGTAGCAAGCTAGTCGGCGCACTTTTTTTATGCATAATTTAGTTTTGAAACGATTTTATTGTAGATTTTTACTCTACGGGCGCGCACAGAGGGTTACACGGACTAGCGTGGGTTATCATGTTGCCGTTTTGTTTGGCCATGGCGGGAAACCGCGGAAATTGCAAATCAAATCCTTACTGTTATTTCATGCAGGAGCAACTCCGGCCGCCGTTCTGTGAGGACGACGACGACGTTGCCGGGCAGCCCAGAAGCCCTCCGTTCCGGCCGGTCATCTTCCACGACGGGCGCCTCGTGTGCCGGCCCACGCCGCTGATGGCGCTCGTCATCCTCCTCTGGTTCCCGCTCGGGGTGCTCGTCGCCTTCGTCCGCATAGCCGTCGGCATTACCTTGCCCATCAAGATCATCCCCCGCATCGCGCCCTACTTCGGCGGCGCCGTCCTCGTGCACGGCAGCCCGCCTCCGGCCGTCACCGGGGACAGCTCGGCCTCCGGCGTGCTCTTCGTCTGCACGCACCGGACGCTCATGGACCCGGTGGTTGTCGCGACCGTTCTCGGCCGCCGCCGA
This sequence comes from Zizania palustris, assembly GCA_019279435.1. NCBI lineage: Eukaryota > Viridiplantae > Streptophyta > Magnoliopsida > Poales > Poaceae > Zizania > Zizania palustris. Next base: position 38,117 of record JAAALK010000969.1, on the reverse strand, counting down.
GTTGCCGCCGTGACGTACTCCATCTCCCGCCTCTCCGAGGTCCTCTCGCCGATCCCGACAGTGCGGCTGACGCGCGACCGCGACGTGGACGCAGCGCGCATGCGCGCGGAGCTCTCGCGCGGTGACGTGGCCGTGTGCCCCGAGGGAACGACGTGCCGGGAGCCCTTCCTGCTCCGCTTCTCCGCGCTCTTCGCCGAGCTCAGCGACCGGATCGTGCCGGTGGCGATGAACTACCGCGTCGGGCTCTTCCACCCGACGACGGCGAGGGGGTGGAAGGCCCTGGACCCCATCTTCTTCTTCATGAATCCGAGGCCTGTCTACGAGGTGACCTTCCTGAACCAGCTTCTCGCCGAGGAGACGTGCGCCGCCGGCAAGAGCGCCATCGACGTCGCCAACTACGTGCAGCGGATACTTGCGGCCAAGCTGGGGTTCGAGTGCACCAACCTCACTAGGAAGGACAAGTACCGTATGCTCGCCGGAAACGACGGCGTCGTCAACGCCAAGCCAGCGACGTCGGCGGCGGATCCGGCGTGGCAGCGCCGCGTCAAGGAGGTGCTCGGGTTCTTGCTCCACTAGTCGTCACTAGCAGCTGGGACCTCCGTCCTCCAAGGCCAAGGCGCCAAGCGTGTGCTCTTCTCACAGATTAATTTAACGTGTTATACAAGCGTATAGTATGCCCCTCTTTACATATATGCGTGCGTGTATTGTACTGAAAGAAATGCAAAAATGACAGTCATTAGATATACAACCATATACGATTGTTTTTGCTTGCTTTAATTAATTAGTTTCCTGTCAAAATGTGTTCATGATTCATTTGATTTTATTGTTACTCATAGATTGTGAGTAGTTCTAGTTGTTGAGCCGTCCTCTAGCTACCGTTTCAGTTCCAATTTTCTTCTTTTACAATGGAGCAGCTGCTCATTGTTAGGTGATCAAATTCTTCCTGCATATAATATCGATTGATTCTAGGAAATTTCAGGGTATATAACTATATATGTTACCCTGACGTACGCCCCTCTTTCCCAACTTACTCACTGAAAATATTGTAGCACTACGGGAAACACAATATTTGTCGAGTGCCAAAGGCACTCGGCGAAGCCTTATTTACACTCGATAAACGCTTCGCTGAGTATTGCAATCGGCAAACACCACTCGGTAAAAACGTCATCGGTGAACTCATCTTTGCCGAGTGCTTTTTTTTGGTGCACTCGGCGAACCCTAATTGAATGAAAAATAGCTAACTGACCTAGAAAAATTTGAAATTTTTACATGAGATAAGTTATGTTGTATTTTGAGTGTAGAAAAAATTTCAAGTATAAAAATGATTTAACCATCAAACTTCTTTCAAACCAATCTCATTTCTTTTCTAAACCCTAATTCTTTCTCCCACAATCTCCAATTTCTAAACACTCTACGTGATAATTTTATCGAAACATTTTTAAATTTTTATTATAACATATGTATCATATAATAACACCATGACAAGTCTCATATTTTTCAGACTTCAATTTATTTGTTTAGAATTAAAAAATTATTGAGCTCGACGTTGCCGATAGATAAATATACTATGAACCAAATCATAATATACTATGAAACATAAATATGAATTTTATATAGTTTTTCTTAATTATTTTAGGTACTTATAGTTAAAATTTCACTTATTTCAATTTAAATCCTAAAAACATACTTAATAAATTAAAATAACAAACTGAACCAAAAAATGTGAATTTTTTACGTGAGATAACATATGTTGTATTGGATTGTAGAAAAAGTTCAAGATAAAACCAAATTGGAAATATCCTGTACGATCGAAATAAGGTTTACACACAGACAAAAAATATTGGGTTCGCCGAGTGTTTTTTAAAAAGCACTCGGCGAACCAAGTGTCTTTGCCGAATGTATTTTAAAAAACACTCGGCAAACCCGAAAAAAAATTCGGCCCACGCAAGCACGCCGTTATGACGCTCATTAGTATTGTGTTTGCCGAGTGTTTTTTTAAAAAATACTCGGCAAATATTTTTTTGTCGAGTGTTTTTAGTTTACCGAGTGTTTTTAAAAAAACACTCGGCAAACCAAGCTTTGTCGAGTGCCTGAAAAAATGCACTCGGCAAACATGCCGTTTCCCTAGTCCGGCCGGCCATTAGCTGTTGCTCTGACTATTATGTCATTTATACTCGTATCATCGTAATCAAATTAAAACTACAGATTTTAAGTGGCATTATTATTATAATCAACGTGGCAAATCTTTTGAGTGTATTGTCAACTAGCTATATATGCCATCATCGATCACCCTCATCATCTCATGTACGTTTCTAAATTAGCATACATGGCTAACACCCATACCCATATCATAAAAACCATAAAAGAGACGAGTGTGACAAACCATATATGCATGCATTTTGCTAGCTGCAGGTTCACGTGCTTAGCTAAGGCGTCACGTAGTACTCCGGCCGGACATCGCGACACACGTAGTACTAACACGTCATTGTTATCAAACGGTTTGGCTAAGTTACCATTTGGTTTAGACCATATTTGCACTGCACTTCTTATAGGATTAAAATTTGCTTATCTAATAGGGACTAAAGTTCAGTCCTTTTGTTTAGAACTATAGACTAAAATAATATAAAATGATCACATTACCCCTAATCATTGTTGCCTTTACCTTTTTTTATCCTCCTAAATAGCCATAAATAAGGATAGATGATGTACATGACACCTTTTAGTCCCAATAAAAAACCTCTTGGTGACTTATAAACTAAACTTTAGGTACTAAAGTTTAGTCCTCGTAAACAAATTTACTACAAGAAAACATGAAATTTCCGTCGGCTTTTTTAATTTCTGTCGGCTTTTCCGAAAGCCGACGGGAGTTAATTAACTTCCGTCGGCCTACACCTTGACCGACAGAAATTAAATTTTCGCTCCCGACAGCTCTAGTGGGCGCTAATAATTTTCGTCGGCGAGATTTCGGCCGACGGAAGTTAAGTATATTTTCATAACTTCCGTCGGCTTGTGTATGGCCGACGGAAGTTATTTGCCCTAATTAAGCCGCACCACACTGCCTCTGCCTCCCCGTCCTCTCACCGCCACCTCCACGCCGCCTGTGCCTCCCCCGCCCTCCCATCGCCGCCTCTGCCTCCGCCGTCCTCCCATCGCCGCCTCCACGCCGCCTCCACGCCCCGCCCTCTCACCACCGCCTCCACGCCCCGAGGCCTCCACACCGCCTGTGCCTCCCCCGCCCTCCCACCGTCGCCTCCATGCTCTCAGGCCTCCACGCCGCCGCTGCCTCCCCCGCCCTCCCACCACCGTCTCTGCCTCCCCGCCCTCTCACCACCGCCTCCACGCCGCCTGTGCCTCCCCCGCCCTCCCACCGTCGCCTCCATGCTCTGAGGCCTCCACGCCGCCGCCTCCACGCCGCCTCTGCCTCCCCCGTCCTCCCACCGTCGCCTTCACGATCCAAGGCCTCCACGCCCCACTGCCACCGCTAGGGTTAGGGTTAGGCTCGTCCCCTCCCCCCGACCGGCGTCCTCACCTCCCCGATGGCTAGAGCCCGGCGTGATGCCGCTGAGGAGAAAGCGGGCCGTCGCCAAGAAGAAGCCGCCGGAGTCGCTCGCCATTGTGCACGACATAGCCGAAGGTATCCTTCAAACATTTTTGTTTAGTTTTATTGGATCTCTAGGATATGCATGCAGTGGGCCGTGTTGAAACGGGGATGCAATTTTTGTATGCCATTTATGATGTACCATGGTTTGTGTTAAATGGGGATTTGACTTCATAAGGTCTAGCACAAAAGTGCTGCTACTATCGTGATTAGAATTATTGTAAGTGCTTACTTAGTTGCACTGTAAGCAAAATGTTATTGGTGGAAATGTGTTTGGATTTTCCTATTTAGTATCTTGGATGCATAGTATTTCATTCTCAACACAGTGCCATGTCTCATCTTTCATGTATATTTTGGTACAATTTTATGTTGTAGCTGCATTTACATGGCTTGAAGATGCTTGTTTGGTTGATTTGCTTAAACTTTGTTACTTGTGCATGGCATGGTTGGTTGCTTTGCTTAAACTTGGTGGTTTGTGTTTCAGCTATTGTTGGTGATATCACCCCTTCGGATGGTGTGCCAAAGGAAGAGAAGAGCCGCAGGGAGAAAGAACAGGGCCGGTCCTAAGATTTTGGGGGCCCGGGGCAAGTTAAAATTTATGGGCCCTTATATATAATAATATGATATTTTAATACAAAAGTGTAGGATATTTTGAATAACTACGCAATAGATCGATGCGACCATAGTTGTATTGCATATATACCCTAGAGGTAACATGCTGATTCAGGAAAACAACGTCCAGTAATCATGGAATGGATTAGTGTATATATGCAGGAAACTAATAACTGAGACCATATAGATTAAATGCAAATTAAACGAATATAGCCAACCATACATACAAATATTGATAACATAATATGTATATATACACATACATATATACGAAATCTAACTGATACACAATTAAAATACATCAAAAATATTCATATAGAATAATATGTGCATATTAATTATCTTAAAATGAGATATCGTCGAGATGTAAACCTGTGCGAGTCTATGAAAGAAAGGGGTGTGCCATATAAGTGTACATACATATAGAATATATACAGTGGTAGATCTAATTAAGATTTTGTCATTAGTATATCACGTCAAAATCTCTCTATATATGCAATCGGTAGAAAAACTTTTCTAATTGAGTAAATAATTGTTAAATTTGTACAACAATTTATTTTTCTAATTGAACAAATAATAATAATAATTTCTTATTTTTTACTAAAATTGTTTTGTTCCTCGATCAGAACAACAAAAAAAGAAAAGAAAAAATCCTTAAATTATTCAAAACTATTAGGGATTGAACTTATAATCTCCTATTTAAGTGGAAGTAACTTAACCATTATACTATGAAATGTTTTTTATATTTTTTTGATATTAGTTGATTTTTTACTATATATTTTTTACACTATATATATACATATATTTGGGGGCCCTTTGGGTTTGGGGGCCTCGGGCGGGTCGCACCTCTACCCCCCTCTGGGCCGGCCCTGAGAAAGAAGCATTGGACCATATGTGTGGCTTGCTTGGTGGAGGTCCTAGAGGTAATTGTGGAAAACACAAAAGCAAAATATTAACATTCTATACCTTGGGAGTTAGTCTGCTGCCATTCAGTTGACATGATTTTATTTATGTTGTATCATATAATATTCATGTAAAGTGAATAAACTCCTCTCATTTATGTTGTATCATTTGATATACAGTAAGCATATGCTTTATCTGCCTGCCATTTTATTCAGCTGAAGAGATCAGTGAATTATGGATGGAGTATGAGCAGAATGCCACTTTGGAAGCAATCAGAGCAGCAAAGTTGCAAATTTTCTTTTTTTTCAGATTTTTTAGTTAACTTCCGTCGGCCAACATTAGCCGACGGAAGTTATTGGCCCGTCGACAGAAAAAACAAAAAACAAAAAAAGTAATTTTCGTCAGCTAGGATTTGGCCGACGGAAGTTACCGATTTCCTGGTAACTTCCGTCGGCTAGGTTTGGCCGACGGAAGTTAGCTAGCTTCCGTCTATCCGCTTTCGTCGGCCAAATGCCGATGGAAGTTAGCTTTTGCCGACGGAAGTTAGCTTCTTCCATCGGGAAAGGGCAAGCCGACGAAAGTTTCCTGGATTGTTGTAGTGGTTGTTGTTTGGAACTTTAGAGACTAAATGAGACTAAACTTTAGTCTTTAAAAAACATGCCCTTAATGTAATAACTGATCGGTTTGTATCGTAAACTAATCGACGTTTTGGCAAAGTTTAGAGTAATAACTGACCGGCCGGCCGGTTTGTATCACAAACCGATCGATTTTTTAAAAAATACAGAAAACATACAAAATTCAAAAACTATGAAAAATTCTTTTAAAAATTGCATGATATTCATTGTTTAATGAATTAAATGGTACAACATCATAAATTTAATAATGCCATTTTTGTGAAAAAAATATAGTACCCAAAAAATTGGCACCGGTAGGGGTAATGGGCCAACCCAATTTTTTATTTTAACTGATATTGTTGTGTTCCAAATTATCCTAATTTGAATATTTTTATAAGATCAACAAAAAAACAATTTAGTTAATTTTCATAAATTTTGAAATTCAAATTTAAATTTCAAACTGAACCGGCTGGTTTGTCTAAATCGGTCAAGTCCATTTTAATAGATTAGCTTGTAACCGAACTAATTTTTGGCTTCCAACGATTTGTTTTCAGTGGGACACTCAAAACAGTCACACCAAAACTTTTTCGAAACAGAAACACCAGGCCCATAAAGTAACTAAGAATTTCCACGTAAGTTCTTCCATCTTCAACCAAACGTGGCAGATGAAATCCCTTGGAAATGGATCGTTGACGACGTCTACACCTCCTTCTCTGCCTATCGGTCTCAGTTCTTTCGATCAATCTCCTCTACCATTCATTCTAATCTGTGGAAGGCTCGAGCTGAATCCAAGTGTAAGTTCTTCGTCTAGACATTATTAAAGCAAAGATTAATCTTACTACAAACAACCTCCTGAAACGTGGATATATGGACTTGCAACCCAATCTGCCTCTTGTGTTTGGTTGATTTCAAAACTCCGTCTCATCTTGCATTCTGTTGTGGCTTTACCATTGGAGTTTGAAATCGCTTATCACAACACTTCAATATCACCGGCACTCAACCAATGTTGTCATGTGACAATATGCAAAATTGGTGGATCCTAACGGTTAAAGCTTTTTCCAAAAGAAGCAGAAAATATCTAAATGGGCTGATCATTCATACATGGTGGAATATATGAAAGGAGCGAAATCAAAGAATCTTTAAAAACTCTTTCAACTCGGTTGATGTTGTCGTTGATCTTGTTGCATCGGAATTTGAATCTCTTTTTTAGCTTTACCTTTCACCCTCTAACCCCCTGTTCTCTCTCTTGTTTTCCCTTCTACATGTCCTCTCTCCCTCCGTTTTTTCCACATTCTCGGCTGATGCTTGTATGCTATGTTTGTAATTTTTTAAAACTCTCCCTTAATACATGAAAGTGATTCTCTCGCTTCTTATTCAAAAAAGAATTTCCATGTTCATTACTGACTTACTGTCGTATCTACTATCATTTTACATAGTTAGACTATTCCAAAGAGGTTTATTTATCTTACCCTACTTGTTAAATGCTTATAAATACTGACACATAAAACAAAGGCTCGTGAGCAATTGAAGGAATTTTTTAATAATATTTTTTTAAAAAAAAAATCAAATCTGGTACTCGAATTTCAAAATTCGCAAAACTAACCTACTGTCGGCGCTCCATCGAACGAACGTGGCTAGATCGGGCCATGTTCGGCACTGCATTGGCCGAACGTGGCCACGTAAGCCTTGCTCGGCTGTTGCAATGTCGAACGAGGCCAACGACTAGGCCACGTTAGCGTTGTAATGGCTAATCGGGCTGACGTGTTTGGTTCGGCCGTTGGTTTGCCAAATCGGTATGTGTGGCCTGGTTCGGTAGTTCATCGGCCAAACCAGCCTATATTTTATTTTAAAAAAATCCCCTCAGCTGTCGTGCGTTGACTACTTGCCTAAACCGTGTCTTACATGCACGTGGCTTGAGGCGCATATGCATGAAGATAAAATGTAGGTTGGTTCGGCTGACGAACTACCTAACCAGGCGGCCACATACCGTTTCGGCAGACCAATGGCCGAATAAGGCATGTCAGCATGATTAGCTATTATGACACTAACGTGGCCTAGCAGTTGGTCTCATTCGACACTGCAACGACCGAACGAGACTGATGTGGCCACGTTTGGGCGATGCGGTACCGAACATAGCCTGATCTGGCCATGTTCAGCCGACAGTAGGCTAGTTTTGCAAATTGTTAAAAAATCCAATTGAAGACTTCAAATTGAGCATAAGTCATTAGTGCTAGCCGCTATATGTATTCATTGTCTACATTGTCACATTAACTTTATATTTTTTAAGAAAGCCACGTCTATTCTGTTGCCATTCTCATCCAAACATGTTCAACTATAGTTTTAGAAAGTTTTTACCATCGTTAAGAGAGGTACCACAGATACAAAGTACCAGAGGTATCAAATCTAATCTAATCATTGGTCAGGAAAGGGCATGATTGGGAAAAAATAGAAGTCACCACCCCGCTGCCGCCGCCACTAGCGACCTGCCGCTAGTGACCTGCCTCCGCCCCACCGCCTGCGACCCAGCGCCCCCCAGCTGTCGCATCAGCCACCCCTGCGCTGCCCCGAAACCCCATCATCCACTACTCCAGCCACCTCCTGATCTCACCGCCCCTTTATCTCTTCGCATAGATCTCGTTGCCCCCGTCCGCACCGCCACCGCCTCACTGAATTCTCAGTCGTGGATAAAAATAATGAATGACTCAGATTTGATACCTCTCCTCCCTCAGGGCTAGTTTGGGAGCCCACGATCCCGGCCCATTCCCTGGGGATGGGCCGGGATTTTGAACTAAAATCCCGGCCCATCCCCAGGGAATGGGCCGGGATTGAAAGTTCCCAAACAGGCCCTCAAGGATGATAAAATCCCTTGTAGTTTTACATGATCGGGTGTCATAGTGCTCACATCCCTTTCGTTATTAACTTTTAATAACTTTACATGTAGTTATGGTAAGATATAAAACTATTGTCCTACAGGAGAATTGATTAAAACTTTTGTGTCTCCACATCTTTTGAAGCTTGGTCATGCATGGGCGGCTCTAAGGGGTAGTCCAGGTGGGCCCTGGACTACCCAAAATTTGGCTCTCAAGACCTTAATTATACTGGTTTTATATGAATCAATAAAATAGCTATGTTTTAATGTAAAAAACAAAACAATTTTGCTAAATTTGGTTTGATGAACTTCTTGATTCTTTGTATGCACTTTGAGTTGCTTTAGGTCATTAAATTGCTCTTATGTTTATAACGATATTATAAATTATTGTTCATAATTTTATCAACATTCTGCATTAAAATTGTATACTAAAAAAGAATATTTTTTGGATTTTTTAGCTATGAATATTTTGTTGATTGATTTCTAATTAATTCATTATTATTACCAATTAAATTCTAAGCATTATGAAGTTTAGTGGATTTAGGAAGTTATGAAGTTTAGTGGATTTAGGAAGTTATGAGATATCATTACTATATTATGATATATTTTTAAAAAATAAAATCGTATTAAATTTTCAGTTTACGGTCTTAGAATATTTTAAGTATAAATTAGGAACACCTTAGAAAAATTTTCTAGAGCCGCCACTATGGTCATGCTTATAAGTTTAAGCCTGTCACGTTCTTGTCGTAGTCTGTTGAGATAAACACATACATTTTCCTAACATTTACAAGATTATAAGCATGACTAGATAATCAAACCATACCAAATGACAATTATTTATTTCCCAAAGTAACAGAGTAAGACACCAATAATTATACAAAACTCTTCTCCAAAAATGAAAATTATACTCTTCTCCAAAAAATGAAAATTATACTCTTCTCCAAAAAAATGAAAATTATACTGTAAACAAACCTGTTTCCAAAACAGTAAAATTATACACAACGTTGGTTGCTTTGCTTGTATGATACGAAGTACGAACTACGGAGTACGCTGTTTCTTCCAGCGAGATAAAGTGACGTCCCCAAACGGGCGGGCCGTACTCGCTCGCCCGAACCCGCTTGCGCCGCACGCGGGACGCCGGTCGCCGGTCGCCGGAGCCTCTCCCCGTAGGATGCGCTCCCGCTGCTCCCGCCACCGGCTGGAACCCTAGGCGCAGGCGCGCGTCCGCGGCTCCAGGTGGACCTCGCTGATGGGGCGGCCGGGGTACCTGACGCTGCCCATCTTCTCGGTGGTTGCGGCGATCGGGTACATCTATTACACGACGGTGTTCGTCGCCGTGGCCCGGTGGCTGGGGCTCGCCACGGCTTCCGGGGCGGCCAACGCCGCCGCGTTCACGTCCCTCGCTGCCGCCTGCGTCGGCACCTACGCCGTCGCCGTCTGTCGGGACCCGGGCCCTGTGCCGCCGTCATTCGCGCCGGACGTCGAGGACTCCGAGAGCCCCCTTCATGAGATCAAGCGCAAGGTGCGTGTCCACCCCCCCCCCCCCCCCCTCCCCCGCTGTAACGTCGGTTAGCTGCCGCCTGCTGTGAGGATTTGGATTTCTGGAGTGGAATGGTCTTCGGTTGTTGCCATAACTTGACTCAAAAGTTACATGGGGGCTCTGCTTCATATGTCGTGCTGTTCTATAGGAAAAACGCGGCAAATTTTCAATTCGATTCGTAGGATTGAAACATTTTGCTGGATTGCTGTTCAATCTGATCATTTGCAGTTCAAAGCTGGAGCCTCTAGAGGAGGGACTGTCTCATACTGTCTGACAGATAATTTAGATCTGAGTGCTGAATCCAGTGCATCCAACGATTCTGAATTCAGAATTTGGTCCCTTTAATAGCGGATAATTTCTATTATATGCACTGTAATTCCTTAAGGTCATTGACCTTTCACATTCGCGGTCTTCCAATTTTGAAGTGGAATGGTGGATGTGCTATGGAATGGGGATGAACAGATAGTAGGCTGCAAGAGAATGAGTGTTCAATTTTTTTGCATTGACTTTGGCTGTCTTTCTTATTGCTGTCCAAATTAACCTCTCCTTACCATGTTGACAAAACATTTTGTAAGTTGTAACACATACTTTCTTTCAGGGTGGTGACTTGAGATATTGCCAGAAATGTGGTCACTATAAACCTCCTCGAGCTCACCATTGCCGTGTTTGCAAAAGATGTGTTCTAAAAATGGTGCCACCAGTACTAATTATGTGGTTTCATTCTTCTATATGCTGTTCATTTACACATTTTCATCAACTTCTTATGTGCAGGACCATCACTGTATATGGATTAATAACTGTGTTGGACACGAGAACTACAAGATCTTTTTCATATTTGTATTGTATGCTGTGATTGCATGCTTCTATGCTATGGTACTTGTTTCCTCCATTTACTGTAGCAAACACGGTTTCCTGGGGGATAGGGCACTAACATGTTTTGTATTTATTTCAGATTCTTATCATAGGGACTGCCATGTACAGTGTTCCCATTGATGAACAGGCAGGCAATGATTCTTCGAGGACATCGATTGTGAGTGCCCTGTGAATGTACTTTTAAGCTACTATGATATCCTTATTAGTCTGAAAAATCAGATAATCTGTAGGAGAGTGGAAGTTCCATTTGAATAATAAACGTGTAAGCTTTGAGCCTTTGATGGACTTTTCAAATTGACAGATCATTTGTGGGATCGTTCTATGCCCACTGACTTTAGCGTTGACAGTGCTCTTGGGTTGGCATATTTATCTCATAATACAGAATAAAACTACAATTGAGGTTGGTAACAACATATTCTCACGTTATTTGAAACCCTTATTGTTTACTCCCTCCGTCCACAAACATAGGTCATTTTTTAGTTTTCAGTCTCCAATGCAATATTTTGAAAATAATTTTGTCAGAATTTGCTAGCTTAAATAATAAAAATGGCATGCTATGAAAGTATTTTGCTAGGCAAATCAAATGGTTGTTTTTATGCAGTTAATATACATGGTTTTTACATAAATTAGTTGTCAAAGTTTGAGAAGTTGACTGAGCAGATCCAACCTCAACCTATATTTACAGATAGATGGTTTATTGAATTTTTAACTGTGCTTTTTATTAATAATTTGCAGTACCATGAAGGAGTTAGAGCAATGTGGTTAGCACAAAAGGGTGGAAATCTTTATCATCATCCATATCACCTTGGTGTCTATGAGAATCTTATTTCAGTAAGATATATTTTAGTCATTGTTATTCATGTCTTCTTTGAGAGTGTAAATATTCTCCATATCCAAACAGAAGGCAAAATGACATGAGGACAACTGAACACTTGTTGTGAAATAATGTTGAAGATCATCCTCTTCACTTTTATAAGACATCAAAGCTTTTGGCACTACCCATTCATCCAGGAGATATAGACAGGAAACAGAACATGAGAATGACATCCATAAAGGAATTCATCCGATGTCATCTTAAGTCAAATGGCCTTCTGGAACTTAAAATTATTATTGCATTCAAGTCAGAAATTCAAAATGGTCGTGTTTATCTGTGCATTGATATTCATACTTTCTTACCAAGGGGTCCGACATTGCTTGTTATTAATATCTCAACTATTTTGATTGTTTTATACAGGTCCTGGGACCTAACATATTCTGCTGGCTCTGTCCAGTATCCAACAATACAGGCAATGGTCTCCGTTTCCGTACATCACATGATATTCTATAATCTACATCACTTATGTGATTTACACACGATAGTATTATATTTGCATTAGGTTTTGCCACTCTGTACAATGAGTCAAGGACCTCTGGCTTCCTACAAATCTGTAAGTGATCTCTGGTTTCCTACTCAACTGCCAAGATGTGCTTTTTTTTTTTCTGAAACATGTTGTTTTGGAGCAATTCAGCTAGTTTGTCAAGGTCTTTAAACTCCTTCATGAAGTATGCTGCAAGTCTAAGGCACAGAAGCTCATCACAGCTCCAGACATTTCCTCCTTAGTCGATTCCATGTTAGGACATGTACTAGATTTCATTTTTTGGTGGTGGTTGTTTTATATACTCGTTGAGCGGGAAAATGTGGTTTCTTCATCCGTAATTTATAGTCTTGGCATGTGCTTATACACGGAGGAGATTCGAATGTATTCCGTTCTGTTGTAAATCTCCCCCGAAAAAAACCTGTTGTAAACCCAACATCCATTATTTGTTTAAAAGCCATGTAAGACAGGGAAAGGTCATGACAGTGAGATTATTCGTGTGCGTCTTTTCCAAAAACAATAGTTGGGTTTATTTGTGTATACATCGATGCAGTTTTATTTGTGTGTACACTGTCACCATGTGCTGTTAATATAAGCACAATCACGTGGTGTTTGGAAGATTTACTTCACTAAAACTCTGGTTCGAATTCTTCGGATGTTGATCGCACAGGCCGGCATCATATAGGGCGCACTTGCAGAATTGCAGTTGTTCTGAAAGACCATGTGATTGGTTTAGTTTAGGGTTTAGGGTCTCGTGCTGGTGTATTCCTCCTGTGCGAAAATCTAATGTAAGAGTTGCATCACCTTACCTTCACGGCTTCAGCAAATTTAGTATGGCAGTTCGAAGTTGATCAGTGGAGCCTGCCAAGGCGGTGACATCTGTTATCTCAAAGCAAACTATGCAGCATGCTGAGAAAGGATCCGCACCATCGAAGCATTCTCAGATACGATGAAGTCACCAAGATATAACTTCAAACAATAGATAAAACATGCGACAACTTGTGAAAATGCTAGATATAATTGTTTTTGTTCTTTCAGTAGTACAGCCACGGTGTCACTGTCAGTGTCAAACAGGAGCAACCAGACAGGATCCGAAGAACAAGCGGCTTTCCGTGTAAGCTCCCTGCAGATTATTATCTAGGTTACAATAGTCAACTGCAAATATGGAGGGATCTATTTTCCCTTTCCTTTTCCCTTCCCTTTCTTCGCGTCAAGTTTGGCTTGGACACGAGCCGCAGCAGCAGCCTTTGCTTCTTCCCTCTTCCTTTTCTCTTCCTCCTTGGTGGCAGCAGCTAGCTCTCTCTGCCTCTTAATTTCTCTATGGAAATTCACGTATTCCACACAAGTTAGTCTTCATGGATTTTAAAAGGTGGAAAGTGTAAACAATTATCTCAGCTCCCAAATGCAATTAACATTACACTTCATTCCATGACAAAATTACTACGTTCAACTTCTAGCTCTCTGGCATTACAATTTTGCTCCGACTCCTGAACTCGCTTGAGACTAAAAGTAATTAAAAGGCACGCCATATATTAACCAGTTTTCCATAACTTGTTCTGATGTGCTATATAATATAATGAGGGAAATTCATGATGTAAATATAAAGAGAACATTTGAAAATATCTTACTCTAGCCTGGCTTTCTCATCAGATACACTGCCCAGGCTTGAACCTTTCCTAGGTCTACAAGCCACTAACTCCACCTCAAAATGAGGGTCGCACTGCAAAGACAAAAGCTGATCAAGTTACAGGGCATTGTATAAATCAGGAAAAAACTAAATTTTCCATCAAGTGAGGTGAAAAAGCAAACAGACTTTGCTGGTATCTCTGGTGGTGAGCCTGCACTTCCATATGCGTATTCTGGTTTGCATGTAATTTTTGCTACTTCACCAACCTTCAATATGTCATAACATATTAGCAAAGTCTTTAAAGGATCAGACGGAGCAAACAATTAAAACTGAACGTGTTATGTGCAATTATAATTTAAAACTTTTACACCTTCATAGTTCTCAAAGCTACATCCCATGCTTTAATGACAGCTCCTTGTCCAATTTCGAATGAGAAAATAGAGTTGTCTTCATGAGTGGTGTCAAAAACTTCACCATTTTCAGCAAGTGTGCCTTCATAATGAACTGCAAAAACATATAAATGTAAGTGGGAGAGAAGTATTGTATTATGCAGATACTCATATTTCATCAAATCATAGTCCAACATGACAAATGAAACAAACAACCATTCGCTTTTGTGCTGTCATAGATAAAAGAGAGGATCATAGTTAACATAGTGCAACACAGCTGAATGGAATGATAGTAGAAACCAGCTAACCAAAATAACTTTTTAATGTAAATCAACTGCCTAGAAATTGCATAATCAAACAGGACGAATTTTATAGCAATGATTTGCTCAAGAACGAAATATATGAACTGCTTACCGTCTACCAAGGGAAGACTATCAGATGGAGCTATAGCATCATCCTTGGCTTTTCTGACAACTGTCTTAAGAACTCCTCCATCCCCCGTTAAATCAACAACCTCTGCCATGACCTTGCTGTAAAAGGAGATCCTGGATGGTGATGGACCAGAGCATTAGAGTATTGTAACAGATCCAATCTTCATCAAACCATAAAAATGCAGTCATATAGAAAATTCACTGGTTTCACAATTTAAAGGTGCCTCGTACTATGATGTTGAACCTTAACATTCAGAATTTCATATAAGAGGACAACATGGCGAATGACCTTGTAGACACACTGTTGTGAAAGCCGAAAGGTTGAAGATCCTACCAAACATCATGAAACCCATTCCCAGAATGCATGGATGAAACCTAAAAGTTGCCGGTGGTGTGGACGTCAGGACGTGTGGTCAGATGCTGCTGTTTCTCCCCAGCCAACAAAGCCTGCTAAAGGCCTACAACCTCTTGCTGAAGTACTAACTCACAGAACTGCAAATTTTCCACGCGCGTTCTCCTAGTCGACCAAACCTCGAACACCTCACAGCACAGCTTCATCGCCTCACCGGGCGGCGTCTTTCGAGGAGGAAACCACCCGGATTGGGCAAAACCAACAGACTCCGAAGGATTATCACACACCCTCCCGAAGTGCGCTCGCGAATCAAACAGTTCCGTATACCAGATCGGAACCCCCCAAAATCGAATCGAAACAGGCCAATCGAACCAACAAACAGAACACGCGCGCACAGGAGAGCGCTCGCCTTCAAGGTGGCGCTAGGCTCACCTGCCGGAGAACGCACAACCATCCACCGAAGGAGCGCTCGCCGGATCGCCGCCGCCCGCCGGAGAAGCAAATCGTCGGCTCGCCGCCTCTCCCTCTCGCTCGCTCGCTCGCTGGCTGGTAGTCGCAAAATTGGGAAGGTCCCTCGTGTGTGTGTCCGTAGCGGTGGTCCCACTCCCAGTCCCAGTGGATGCCTGGCTTGTTGGGTGGTGGGCCATAGAGGAAAGGAACAATATAATGGGCCCGATTTTGGATGGCCCAAATTGCAGCCCATTTAAAATATAGGAAAGTATCCTGTGCACATCGGCTAGCCGTGCACATGGTGCACATGTGAGATCTCCACTTTTAATCTGTAATCCAATGGACAACAACTCCACCAGATCATTTTGCAGAAAACACCTCCCACCTCCCCCATTCTGTCATTTTGCGATAACCCCAGCTACTGTTGTCCGTTGGATTACAGATTGAAGGTGGAGATCTCACATGTGTACCATGTGCACGACTAGCCGATGTGCACAAAATACTTCCCCTTAAAATATTGGGCCATGAAACTTAACTATATTTTCTGCCCGTCTTCAGAGAGAGCCAGGCATTGGTCCGCAATTATAAATGATTTTTAAACTTTTTATTGAATTTATAATCCGATCATAATGCTATATTTATTATAATTAAATATATAAATAAAGTCTATATAATTATATTTTAGTGAATATATGTGTGTATATTTTTTAAAAAAGATCACGTGGCACACAATTTTATTTGTTTGTTCGAAAGTCATGCGATATTTTTTTTTATGAAAAAGACGGCACAAATCTGGCTTTAATTAGAATCCATGTGTCGGTTTTAATCTTGTCTGAGCATGTTTTGAGCATGTTTAACGAGAGAGTTTTTATAGAATTCGATGTCAACTTACTCATATTCATTTGACATAAGAAGATTATAAAATTTGGATGGATTTAAACAAAATTATAAGTATCTGATGAAACAAAAAATGCAGATTTTATCTACAACACCAAATATGGATCGTGCTATCTCCGAAATAAAACTTGGATCACCTACAGATTGATGTCATTGCCATCATACCTTTTCATCGAAGATATTTTTCGGACGATCAGCAGTAGGTCGAAATTTGACGCGAATGGAGCGAGTTGGGGGAGTGGTATAGTGAAAACCGAGCGAATTTGTGAACCAAATTTTCTGTCTATTTTAGCGTGGTTATCCTTGTGAATTACTCCGTCCCTCTCCCTCCACCGTACCGCTGTAGCTAGGCGTAGGCGAAGGTCATCAAAGTACCCTACAGATCACTGGACCAGTGTCACTTATCTTATCTAATCCTACTGTCCAAAGAAGGATGCTTTCCTTTTCTCTGTGATGGATGGCTGGCTGGCTGGCAAGTTGCAGGCAGCCGATAGCAACAGGTTAATCAGGTACGGACGTGTCGTCGTTTAGGGTGCGATAATTCACGGCGTCTCAGCCAGCGCCGGACTCAACAGTGCAGAGCAGAGGCTAGCTGGTCTGCAGCGCCATTGCTGTTCTGTTCTGGTCAGAACAGCAGTGCAACGGCGACGGGCGACCTAGCTTTATCTGCTTCCAGCCTCTTTACAAGCTGTAAAACGTGCGTGAATTAATTTCTCGCCAAGAACTCTGGTAAAAGAAATGAGGCGTAATTTGACAGTTATCTTCCCTTCAAATTCCCATTTAGTACTAGTAGTAGACGTCAATGAGAGAAACCAAGAGAGAGTGAGAGATCAACCGTGCAGCCACAGTGGCTCATCGGCAAGCTGGTTTACAGTACGTAGGATTCAGGGGTGGTAGTCGCGCCAGCACGCGAGCATGGTGACGCAGCGGCGCACGATGTAGAACCGCGCCCGATGCTCCTTCACGAGCCGCGCGCACCGGCGCGGTAAGGACGACGGCGGAGGCGGAGGCGGAGCCGGCGCCGCGCCGCCTGCCGCCGCCTGCTTGTCGCCTCCGCCGGCTAACCCCTCCCATCGTCTCATCAGCCGCTGCCTCCTCTTCTTGCACGGCGCCGCCCCGCGCTTGTCGACGTCGTCATCCCCCGCTCGCGACTCCACCATCAACTCCATGGACGTCGTCCAAACTGAAGATGACAAGATCGAGCCCTTCCCGCGGCCGGCCGCCGCGCGCTCGGCGTCCGTCAGCCCGATCAGTCGAAGACGACCGTGGAAACTAGCTAGCCGAGCGAGAGGGGCAGAGCCAGTGGAAGAACAGCTACTAGCTAGCTCCCCGCATTTGTGGCAAAG
This sequence comes from Zizania palustris, assembly GCA_019279435.1. Taxonomy (NCBI): domain Eukaryota; kingdom Viridiplantae; phylum Streptophyta; class Magnoliopsida; order Poales; family Poaceae; genus Zizania; species Zizania palustris. The sequence continues at coordinate 20,261 of JAAALK010000969.1, read as the reverse complement.
CTCTCGGCGCGGGGGGATAGCTAGAGCGAGCGAGCGAGGCATCATGCATTTGTCTGCTTATATCACGGAGATCATATCATCGTGGGGGCTGGAGGTGTGTGGTGCAGAGCCTTGTACAAACATCTTAAAGGCCAAAGGCTTAACCTAATATAAAGCCATAAAAATGCATTCAAGTTGACAAACCGTTGTACGGGGAGAGAACCAAAGCGGTCGAGCAAGTAGGCATGGCACGCAGCCACGCATGCACTTGCATGCATGCTAAAACAACTCATTATCTGGTCCTGTGTTTGATTTGACAGCACGCGCCGAAACAAAAATGGGTACACGATTTCAGGCCAAACCGGTTGAATCCATCGATGGATGAATACCTCTCGACCACACCACGAACGTGTGAAATTGTACATGCACCGATGCATGCACGACCAAAAAACACCACAGATATGATCTGCGCCGTAGGCTACGAGGTACGAGCACATGGGGATATCGGACGGCGGCGGAGGCAGCTTCTGACTCGGCAGCGGCCCGTCGTTGACGAGCCATGCCATCGACAGGCCCCAGCTCAAGTACACGTCGAAATGGCAATGCATGATCCTAACGCATGCCAAGAACATATGAGCTCTCAGAATGAAAGACCTTCCGATCGAAATCCTTCACGATAATCCAGATACACACGCAGTATTTAGTCTGGTGCGCCACTGGCCAGTCCCCGCCACCTTTGTTCATCGCATGGAAAGGATTCACATGAAGTTTAAGTGTTTATATACAAGATACCAACTCACACGAGGCAACACAGCTTACACGGCCCATTCTAGCCCACTGTAGCGTTTACTCGGCTTCCTCACGCGCGCGGCTCGCTTCGCAGCATTTGCCTCACCTTGTAGCGCGTCCGGCAACGCCATTTCCCCCTGGTCGCTGACAATCGCCTCCCCTTGAGATTTGGCTTGCCCCCAAGCCAATGTCTGCTGGTACCTCCAGTGCAGTAGCTCCAGGCCTTCCCAAGTAGCATCTTCTCCAGATGCGTTTTGCCACTGAACCAAAACTTGAATTCCAGGATTGGCTTGATCTGTGTTGCTACGAAAGTCCAAGATTCGGCCAGGAACCTTGTCGAAAGAAGTTCTAGTAGCCTACTCTTGCTCACGTACAACTCCAAGGGGAGCACCACGCAGCTATGAAACATGAAACATAGGATGAATGCTGCTGTTAGCTGGTAATTGCAATCGATACGCCACAGAGCCCAATTTAGCTATGACCCTGAAAGGACCAAAATACTTGAAAGTAAGCTTGTGATTTGCTCTTCGTTGCAGAGAGGTCTGGACATAGGGCTGAAGCTTAACATAGACCCAATCCCCCACTGCAAAGACTCTAAAACTTCTCTTCTTGTCATCTTGAAGCTTCATGTGTTGTTGAGCTCTGTGCAAGTGTTGATTTAAGACTTGGTTAATGATCTTACGGTCTTCAAGCCAAGTGAGCAAGTCTGGAACTGTGCAGGAATTAGAATTGATGCCAAAATGCCTGGGCGGATGACCATAAAGAGCCTCAAACGGAGTGGTCTGTAATGAAGAATGTGGGCTGGTGTTATACCAAAATTCTGCCAGATAGAGCCACTTCATCCATTTAGCTGGACAAGCATGTGTAAAGCACCTCAAGTAGATTTCCAAGCACTGATTTACTCTTTCTGTTTGCCCATCCGTTTGTGGGTGATATGCAGTACTTAAGTGTAATTTAGTTCCAGATTATTCAAACAATTGCTGCCAAAATTGGCTTGCGAAGATCCTGTCTCTATCGGAAATAATTGCCATTGGAAGTTCGTGTAGTTTACACACATCTCACATGTAGGCCCGTACTACTTCCTTGACAGTGAAGGGATGTCGTAAAGGGATAAAATGGGCATACTTGGAAAACTTGTCGACAACCACGAGAATGCAATTATATCCTTCTGATATAGGTAAACCTTCTATAAAATCCAATGTTATCAGCTGCCAAGCACCTTCAGGGATTGATAAAGGTTGTAACAACCTTGGGTACTTGATTCTCTCTGGTTTGGCTTGCAAACAAACAGTACATTTTTTAAGATGCTCTTGGATTGTGCCTTTCATTCCCCTCCATGCAAACAATTTTTTAACTTATGATACGTAGCAGGGGTGACCTCCAATCGGACTGCTATGCAGGCTATCAATCAACTTGTAATGTAATTGACTGTTATGGCCAATCCAGATGTGTCCCTTGTACCGTAATAACCCACCACTTGAAGTGAAGTCAGGACGGGCAGTGGCATTGATCGATAATTCTGAGATAAGTTGTTCTGTATGTGGATCTGCAAGGTACCCTTGAATCACTTCTTCTAACCATAATGGCTGGCAACTGGATACAGCAGCAAGTTCATATTCTTCATTGTTTTCTCTTCGGGACAGGGCATCAACTTCTCTATTAGAGACTCCCTTCTTATAGCATAATTTGTACTGTAATCCCAATAACTTGGTAAAAGCCTTGTGTTGTAGTATAGTAGTTAATTTCTGTTCCGACAAATGGATTAGGCTATGATGGTCTGTATATACAAGAAATTCACCATGTTGCAAATACGACCTCCAATGGTCAATGGCCAATAAGATTGCGAGGCATTCCTTCTCATATGTCGAGAGCCCCTTAGTTTTCTTACCCAATGCCCTACTAACAAAGGCAATTGGATGCCCCTCCTGGGACAACACTGCTCCATTTCCCACTTCACTAGCGTCAGTTTCCAGTACAAACTGTTTAGAGAAATCCGGTAGGGCTAAGACAGGAGTTGTGACCAAGGCTTGTTTCAATGCAGTGAAAGCTGATTCAACTTCAGGGGTCCAATTGAATTCTGTATCTTTCTTTAACAAACTTGTTAATGGCTTACTGATGATTCCTAAATTTCGTACAAATTTCCTGTAGTATCCTGCCAGGCCGAGGAATCCTCTCAATTTTTTTACTGTCTCCGGTTTGGGCCAATCAACAACTGCTTGAATTTTTGACAGATCAGTAGATACCCCATCTGTTGGCGTAAAAGATCACGCCTTTTTACCTCGATCCTCATTACAGGGTAAAACGGGGGGTATTTATAGGCCAAAACCTTAAGGAAAAGACCTTTTTAACCCTCTATTACAACCTACATAGTGGAAACTATTCGGTACCCTTAATGAGGCTAAAACGGTAAAAGACTAATCTAATGAGAAAGAAAATAAGCCTTCCATCTTAGCTCGCAAAGAGGTTCTCTGAAGAATCTACATTCGAAGATATACTCCGAACTAGAGTTCGCCTCTACTCTTCGAACTTGTCCTAGTACTAAGTCGGAGTTAGATGCTGGATACCTTCGGCTAAATAGCCTGCCTTTGTCTTGTTACAACGTTGACCTTGAGGATGAAGTATTTTCCCCCAACAGTAGCCCCTCGAATACGCTTCTCCGCTAGATATGTAAAGTTAGGAGAGCAGTATACGCAAGAAAAATAATCATGCATAGGGGTTAACAGATTTAATCAACCTTCGGAATACATGAAGATTCTCAACTTTGAATTGATTTCTAAGAGAGCTACATTCGAACAATCCTGAAATCAACTTAAGAAGTTAGAAAGCCTTTTAGACTCAGAAGAAATAGTCGTTACCGTTTTCCTTTTAGAAGAAGCTACGCGGTGCATTAACTTCGCAAAGAGTAACGGTCAAGAATGTGAAACGGCGAATGTGAACGGTAAGAAATTATGAGCTTAGGCTATAAATAGAGGACCTAGATAATTCTCAAGCACTTTCCTCACCGCCTTTGCGCAACCAATCTTTAGCCTCCAAACTCTAGCTTTAGCATTCGGTGCGGATCAATGGCGAAAACTAGCTTCAAGGCTCCTGGGGGGACTTCGGCCCTAGCCCGGCAACAAGCTGCGGCTGCGGCAGCAGCAGCAACAGAGGCGGCGCCAGCAGCGGTGGCGACGACTCCGGCGGTGGCGGTAGCAGCGGCGGTGGTGGCTCTGGCGGGGAATCCCCAACAAATCGGTCCTCACGATCTCCTCCCGGCTTGTTCGAAGTATCCGGACCAGTCTTATAAACTGGGGCCATCTACCTGCAAGAGGGAGACGATCGCAGTGGTGGTAGAGGGTAAGATTAGCTCAAAGGTCATCATCTGAAAACCTGGAAAGGAGGCCATCCCTTGACCGCGGCCTGGAGAAGTTGTGGTCTTTGAAGCCTTCTTCGAAGCGGGGTTAGGACTCCCAGCAGTGGACTTTCTATCGGAGGTATTGGATCTGTTTCATGTTACCCTTCCTCAACTATCTCTGAATGCAATAGCGCACTTGGCCATCTTTGAATGGGCGCTACGAGTTGAAGGCTGTGAAGGAAGAGCAGAAATTTTTACAGCACTGCACAGGGCATCTTGCCAACCAAAAACATACCAAGGCTTTGGAGGGGAGAAAATCGTAGTAGCCTTCGGCAGTATCAACTTCAGACTCTGAGACGAATTCCAACTATGATTTCCAGCGAAAGCCATCAATGCCAGATGGTACACGAATTGGATTCTCCGGTGGTTCTATGCCAAAGTTGGAGCAGGCAACCGTCTGGTCGAACCTCTGCAAGACATATACTTCTGAAGAGAAGCCCAAGTTCACCCAGACCCCAGCCAGCTCGAAGCTCGCCTTAGCCTGCTCCAAAGGATTAGTCGCCGCATGAGCATGCGGGACTTAGCAGAGGAGTTCATCGGGCTCCAAATTCCACCTCTGATGGCCAACTGGCCTATCACCTTCTAAGAAGATCCAGAGGGTGTACTCCAAAAAATTTCTTCGAACTCGAGCCCTGCAGGTAGCTTTGAAAAACATGTTTTATATATGATTGTTTGATGAAATGACTAATGCAAACTTATCTTTCAGCTTCTCAAGCCCCTATGACTTCGGAGCAAGTTGTTCGAGCTTCGGAGAAGATTCTGGGAGCTCCAACTCCGGCCGAAAAAGAGTGGAGAACAAAGCTAGTGGGTAGTTGGGAGCGACTCAACCGAGTATGGGGCGTACTCGGAGTTGCAGCCCCCCTCTTCCGGACTGGGTGCCTTCTGAGCAAGGGCCGAAGAAGAAGAAAGCGGATGCTGGGACTTCAGCTCCGGCCAAGACCACAGTGAAAAAACTAGCCCGAAAGCCAAAGAATGTGGCTCTTTCAAGACCTATGGCTTTGCCCTCCGATTCATCTGAAGATGAGGGAGTTAGAGAAATGCAAAGGGTCCTCGTGGACTTAATTACCAAATATGAAGCGCAGACAAATGTCGTTGAAGACACTGGCGACGCAGCAAATGTGCCAGATGCTCCAGGTAGCTCCGAACAGGCCGGGAACTCAAGCGTCCAGCCTGACTTGCCGCATCAAGAAGCCCTTGTTACTGAAGGCAGAGTCGAAGTTATAGCTGAACAAGCTTTGATTCCGGATGAAGTGGTAGTTGTGGCTCCAAGGGAGGCTCCAACAGTCAACCCTTTGGTTTCAAACTTCGAGTCCGATGACGGATTTGAAGTGGCCTTCGACCCTCCGAGTAGCCCCGTACTCATCCGCCGATAGGACTTCGGAGGTAAATTTCACTTGAACCGCCTTTTTTTTCACCCTACAAAATTATGCAATATATAATACCTTTGTTTTGGCAGGGTCCGCTCCCATGGAGGTGACTCCTCCCGTGAATACTGCTCCTGGGACCCCGACATCTCTAGGGTCAGTTCTAGAAGCTGCGAAAATGGGACCTAGAAAAGGTAAAGGCAAAATGGACCCCTTTCCTGCTCCGAACTCTAGATTAACTCCGTCTGAATTGACAGACGGAGGTCAATCTACGGAGGGGGACCAGTCCACCGAGGTCTCTGAAGATGCAGCGCAGCGCTCCAACCCTTTGCTGAACGAAGACGATCAACGGGCTCTGTCCATGCTCCCCCTCCTAGCTCCTTTTCTAGAGCGAAGGACCAGACTTCGGGCCCTGCTCGAGCCTTTGGATCGAGCTAACCGCGAAGTTGGGGAAACGAACTTAGTAGCCATACTTAGCGAAGCTGAGGGCTCGGAGCTGAACGCAGCCTTGGAACGGGCAGCATACCAGGTATGAAGTATCTGCAAAACAAGATTAATTTCAACTTATGAACAATTCCTCACCTTGCTTTTTCTTTTCGCAGCAAATAGTCTTGGCTCGAGCTGCAGCCGTCTCGAACGAGCGAGGAAGCCTTCGTCTTCAGGAGAGAATTAATGCTCTCCAGAGGAGTCTTGAAGGCTCCGAAATTCGAATCTCCAGCTTTGACGAGATGGTTGCAGTGGAGAGGAGGGCCAGACTTGGTCTGGAGACTGCAAATAATAAGCTCGAAGCCAAACAAATCGTGCTTCGGGCTGAAATAGAGAAAATGAGGGCAGAACATGCCACAGCGGGGGCTGAGCTGGTTAAGCTTCAAGAGGAGAAGACTAAAGCCATGGAGGAAGCCAGCAACCTGCTTAGCCAGAAAAACTCTTTAGCTACGGAGGCAGCTAGACTATCCTCTCTGGTAGATGAGCTAACTTTCCTCAAGGGATGCTTTAATTGAAGATAAAGTGAAGTCGGAGAAGGTAGATGCAGAGGTCATGAATAATCTCTTAGGTGTTTTAGCGTAGTTCGGTACTCTTTGGACACTACCTTCGAGTGACAACGTCCCCTTACTGCGACGGCTAAAAATGATCCAAGGAGCAGCGAAGATGATGAAGACAGCAGATATTCGGTATGGAGAACTCTCCGGCCAAGTAGCTGCTCTCAGAGTACTTCGCTACTACGAGGATCTAGGGCTATCCGTAGCACCAGATTCGGGGCGGCTCCCATTACCTTCAACGACAACCAACTGCTAAACCCTTTCAAAGATGTGGTCGTAGCTTGGCAAGCCTTCCAAGCTTCATGGAGAGCCGAAGGTCGAACAGCGATCAAGGCTTGGATCGATGAAGGGCATCGCAAAAAACAAGCTCGGTCTCAAGCTTCGAGCAGCCAGCCTCTGCCGGACCCGCAGGTTTAGTTTTGTTTAGGGGTCCGAATATGTAAAAATTATGCTTTCATATATTATGAATGAAAACTTATTTATCATGTTTTTAGGCTTCTCGACCTCGTATGGATGATGTCGAAGTATTAAATGTTACCGAAGAACTCCGCCTGCTATGGGCTACCTTCGATCTCTTAAAACTTCACAAACGACCTCGATTTTTGATTCCTCGAGAAAGCTCTGGTGCAATTGCGCCCGAAATATGTAAAGATATATTATCTTATATTAAAGAGGAAGAGAAAGAAGTTAACTTGGAAGCCTCATCTTCTGAAGACGTTGAATGGTCCGAAGAAGAGAGTATTGCTGAAGAACAAGGAAAGAAGCCTGAAGAACTTCGAAGCTGGGAGAGAAGCCCCGAGCAACTTCGATGGGCTGAACTTCAACGGGAACAAAAAGATTTTCGAGCTTCGAAGAGAGGGAGAAGAATTAAATGTAAGGTTATCAGGACTCCCGGCTCTGGAACTAGTCGTTCCGGATTTAGTGGTAGCTCTAGAGATCGAAGGGGTCTTCGATTCCTTCTTGGTATAGACATAGATTTTTCGTAATGTAATGCAATCTATTCGAATAATAAAGATAAAGATTTCAAATTGTCTCCTTACTTCCCAGCCCCTCTTTGGGCGTAAGCAACTTCGAAGTGTAGTCGAAGATGGTTAGGCGCAAAGAAAAAGACAGTACAATTTTGGAGGTTGGGAGCCCCTCAGCAACTTAGAGATTGATAGAAATCTCACAAAATGTTTTCGACTACATGGAGTCTGAAAACTGGTAACTTAGTACCTTTTGTTTGAAAGTAGTCAGTTCGGACTAATTTCTCGGACACCTTAGCGTCCAAAACGATTGGTCACTTTGGACTCTTTTTACAGATATTCGAAGCTTATCAGCTCAAACTCTGTTTTGTTGGCCTCCTTCGGCTCTTTTTGCGAATGCTATCAAACCGGTGATTTGGAATTCTCAATGGTCTCATTGGACTCTTTTTACGGATGCTTTCAAGCCGGAGCTTGGAATCCGCATTATTTGGTCTCCTTCGACTTTTTTTACGGATGCTTTCAAGCCGGTGGCTTGGAATCCATTTTTCAGTAACTTTCCCACCTTGTCAGAAGCTTCGAACCAGTGGTTCGAAGTCCAAAAAATTGGTTCAAATGAATGACACTTTCCTCACAACCAACTTCGTTCTTCCAGTGCGTCCACTAGAAGTAGGAAGTGTTTGAAAGGTAGGCATTATCTGAACCATGAGCTTTATTAATTCAGAAGGTGTTTACATATGATTACAAGGAGCCCCTATGCGAAATATCGCTTTAAGTGTTCTGCATGTCAGGCATGCTTTAATTCTTCGCCTTCTAAATTAGCTAACTTAAAAGAACCAGGGCGTCCTGAGCGGAGAATAATGTATGGATCTTCCCACTTAATTCCTAATTTCCTTGGTGCTATAATGCTTCGCAAAACCAGATGACCCAGCTTAAGTTCGTTAAGCTTAACCTTCGTGTCAAACCAAGTCTTCGTCTGCTACTGATACTTTGACAAATTGGCGACAACTAAAAGTCTTGTTTCTTCTATTAAATCAAGCGAAGTTTGCCTTTCTGCTTCTATTTCCGGTTCGGTGCTGCGAAGGGATCCTCCTTTAAGCTCTGTTGGCATCATAGCTTCATCTTCGAATAATAGTCTGAAAGGAGTGAAACCTGTGGATCTTGTTTGAGTGGTTCGAATGGACCATAAAATCTTTGGGAGCTCTTCAGTCCACAGTCTTTTTGCCAATCCTACTATTCTTCGATTCAACCCTGACAAGATATTACCATTGGCTCTTTCAACAACTCCGTTAGACTGAGGATGGCGCACTGCAGCGAAGCATATTTGTATGCCAAGATCTTCACAAAACTTCCTGAAGGGCTCTGCATCAAACTGTGTCCCATTATCAACTGTGACCTGTCGAGGCACTCCGAACCGGCATATAATACTTTTCCAAAAAAAATTTTGTACATTATTCGAAGTGATAGTTGTGAGGGGCTCTGCTTCGACCCACTTGGAAAAATACTCAATTGCTACCGCTGTGAATTTTAAATTTCCTTTTGCTACTGAGAAGGGGCCAATAAGGTCCATGCCCCATCTGGCCATGGGCCACACTGGGGCAATTACTTAAAGAGTTGTTGGCGGACGATGACTTCTTCTTCCCATCCATTGACAACCTTGGCACGTGCGGACTAGGCTCTCCGCATCAGCTACTATTGTAGGCCAATAAAGCCCCTGGCAAAGTATTTTTCCTGCCAAAGCTCGGGGGGCCAGATGGCTACCACAAAGTCCTTCATGAATTTCTCGGAGAATTTCCTGACCTTCGGCTTGAGATATACATCGGAGCAGAGGGGAACATACTCTGGCCTTGTACAGAATACCGTTCATTATATGATAATTTCGAATTCTGAGCTTTAACCTCGAAAGTTGTGGCCCTTCAGGTAAATTTGCTTCTCCTTGCAGCAATTCCATAATTAAACTCTGCCAATCTGTACTTGGAATGCAAAGAACTTTCGCGGAAGGGATCTGTGTTACCGAAGGTGAATTGAGCTCTTCGTAAAAAGCTTCTTCTGGAATGTCCATAGCTCCGGCTGCAGCTTTTGCCAAGGTATCAACTTGCATATTTTCAGCTTTGGGTATACTTCGAATGGAAATCCCTTTAAATGCGGCTTCAATCTTACGGATCTCTTCTAAATATTTTGCAAGTTGTGGATGGCGAACTTGAAAACTCTTATCCACGTGCCCTGCTACAATTTGAGAATCTGTTTTAATAACAACTCTTGTAGCCCCCAAAGCACGTGCCTTTCGAAGTCCTAACAAAATTCCTTCATACTCCGCTGTATTATTGGTGGACTTAAAGTTGAGCCTTGCGGAGTACATTGCTCTTTGCCCTGAAGGCAAAATTATTACCACTCCCACACCTGCTCTAGATGCTTGGAAAGCTCCATCGGAGTATATGGTCCAAATTCCTTCACTTGGTTTCTCCGGAGCCCATACTGCAGGGGGAGGCCATTCTGCCACAAAGTCTGCCAACACCTGTGACTTAATTGTTGTCCTTGCCAGGAAGGAGATGCCGAAGGGTGCTAATTCAACGGCCCATTTCCCAATTCTTCCTACGGAATCCTTACTTCGGATCATATCTCCTAAGGGATACGAAGTTGGTATGATCACATTATGTGCTAGGAAATAATGCCTTAACTTCCTCGAAGCCATTATCAGAGCATAGGTGAACTTTTCAATCTCAGAATATCTTGTTTTTGCTCCAGACAATGCTTCAGATACAAAATAGACTGGATTCTGTACCAACTTCCCATTGAAATCAACTTCTTTGACAAGGACTACACTGACAGTGGAGCTAGTAGTCGCAAGGTAAAGGAGTAGGGTTTCGTCCGCAAGAGGCACCATGAGTGTAGCGAGGTTACTGAGATAATTCTTAATATCATCAAAACTCTTTTGACACTCCGGTGTCCATGCAAAATCTTTGGACCCTTTCAATGCTTTGAAAATGGGCAAACTTCTCTCCGCGGACCTTGCTAGGAATCTGCTAAGTGCTGCAAGGCGGCCAGTTAGCTTTTGCACTTGCTTCAAATTTTCCGGAGAAGCCATCCTTTACAATGTAGTTATTTGAGTAGGGCTAGCTTCGATCCCTCTACTTGAAACTAGATACCCTAACAATTTTCCAGCCTGAGCCCCGAAGATACATTTTTCGGGGTTGAGACGGACTCCACACGCCCTAAGGCTATTAAACGTTTCTGCTAAGTCTAGGCTATGTTGGTGCTTTAGAGCACTCTTTATTACAATGTCATCCATATAGGCTTCTACATTGCGGCCCATTTGATGACCTAGAGCCTTAGCCATTAACCTCAAAAAAGTTGCTCCGACATTTCTTAAGCCAAAAGGCATTCTTACATAGCAGAAGACTCCCGAAGGAGTTACAAATCTTGTTTTGATTTCATCTTCGTGCTTTAGCCAGATTTGATGATAACCGGAATACGTGTCAAGGAAGCTTAATAACTCCGAACCAGCAGTGGAGTCAACCAATTGATCAATTTGGGGCATGGGATAGGGGTCACGGGGGCATGCTTTATTCAAAGATGTAAAGTCAATACACATGCGCCATTTCCCGGAAGATTTCTTCCTGACGAAGACTGGGTTGGCTAGCCACTCCGTATGAGCTACGTCTCTAATAATCCCAGCCTTCAACAACTTTTCCACTTCAGCTTTAGCAAGGATGGCCCTCTCCGCAGATAACTTCCGGAGTCCTTGTCGGACAGGCCGAACCCTCGAGTTCACAAGTAAACTATGCTCAATAATATCCCGACTGACTCTGGTAATGTCCTCATCAGACCATGCAAAGACATCTAAATTTTCTTCAACTACTTTTTCTAACGAAGTAGCGACTTCTGGGGGCAAATCCTTGCCGAACTGAAATGAATAATCTTTGCCGTCTTTGACAATAACCTTCGTTAAAATCTTTCCTTCGGGGCTTGGCCTTGGGAAGGACTTCTTCGAAGGTTCACCTGAAGCAGAGATATCTTCCGGGTTGCCTTGCATGTTGTTCACTTGTCTCGGGTCAAGAGGGGGGTCATGACCATATTCCGCTCTTCGCGTAGTGGCCTGATCTCCGAAAACAGTGAGCACTCCCGCTTGTGTGGGCATTTTCATACACAAATAATTATGATGCGCCACAGCTCCGAACTGATTCAACATGCCCCTCCTGAAGATAACATTATATGCATATGGGGCATCCACAACATCAAAAATCACCTCCTCTGTCCTAGCCAGTAGCCCCTCTCCAAAAGTGACCTCCAGATCTATTTGGCCGAGGGCATCGAGAGGGGGTCCTGCAAGCCTTGCAAAGGACGAGCTGCTGGGAGAAGATGCTTCCTGGAGATACAGAGCTGATCAAAGGCTTGGACGAAGATAATATCTGCTGAACTCCCTTCGTCAATCAGTACTCTCCGGACTTCAGTCCCTGCTATGTCGGCAGTGATGACAAGTGGATCTGCATACGGAAACTTTATGCCAACTGCATCATCTGCGAAAAAAGATATCGGCACATGGGACCATTCAAGCATGACAGCTGCGGACGAAGAAGTTCCGATATGGCCCACTTCTTGGACATATTCTCTTCTCTGCCTCTTCGACATACTACCAAGATTCCCTCCTCTAGAAATGGGGAGGACTACTCTTTTCCCTCGATCTTGACCATTTTCTTGCTTTGGAGGTGGCATAATATTGACCACTGGAGGTTGCCTTGCAGGGTCGAAATTGTCTATACGTGCCACATCCTGGACAGGCTCCGGACGCACCTCAGAAGGAACTCGGTCAGTAGTATCTCGACCCGAGGTTCTTTCAAGATACTCGCCTCTTAAAGCGAGTATAGACTTACACGCATCAGTTGCGTGACTTCGATTCTCACCATGGACGCAACAGAAGAAGGCCTGGGCTTTGCCAGCCGGCTTCCCTGGCGGCCTCTAGATGCTGTTCTTGCTTCCCGAAGCTTGCGAAGTCTTAGGGGAAAATTTCTGTGGAGGTGCAATGTTCAGGACTTCTGAACGAGAATGCTTTTGCCCCTGACGCCTGTCATGCTGGACTTCAAAGTTAGGCCCGTGCGAAGGTGTTGAAGTCTTCACTTACAACTTGACTTCTTGCAGGATTGATGGAGTTGAAGTAGTTCTCCGAAGCCACCCTTCTTCCGACCTTGCGTACTCTTTGAAATAAGACATCAACTGAGCAACATAAGATATTTGTTTCCGATGAAGTTTATCAAGGAGGCCCGCATGGGTAACTCCCTATCGAGCTGCATCAACTATGGAGGATGTAGTCAGCCCTCGAATTTGCAACTTCGTATGGGTGAAGCGCTTGAAAAATTGTCTTAAAGTCTCTCCGGGCAGCTGCTTCACCTGGAAAAGACTTCCTGTAGACATTGGGGGTACGAAGGTACCCTAAAAGTTACTTATAAACTTCTTCCTTAATTGCTCCCAGGTTCTAATTGACCCTGGCTTCAGGGACCAAAATCACCGCAGAGCCACCGCTTCAAGAGCTAGCGGGAAACATTTGGCCATGGTGTCTCGCACTCCTCCATTGGCCTCAATTGCCAATGCATAAGAACAGGAGAACTCCCCAGTTTCCTCGTCTCCAGAATATTTGCAGAGCTTCGAAGTTTTAAACTTAGGATCGAAGCACACTTTCTGTAGCTCGGGGTGCAGCGGAGACTCGCTGTCAAAGGAAGTGTTCTCCGGGGCTTCGGGATAAGGAAGTTCATCGTCTTGGGGCACTTCGGGGATGACCGGGGTGGCCTGAGAACGAAGCCTATCTTCGGATTCTTGCCTCCACCTCGCCACTTCAGCTTGGAGACTGGTCATTTGGGCAGCCACATCGTCAAGACTATCTTCATCTCCTCTAGAAAGACCTTTCGGGTCTTGAGAACTGTACGCGTCAGTTCGAAGCGGAATCTGAGCTGGAAGGGGGACTCCGGTTGGCCGAAGTATAGATGGAGTTGGGGGAGGAACTCCGTATACTCGACGAAGGGGAATCCCTTCGGGAGTCTGGGGTGGAGGAATTGCCAAAGATCCTCCGACCTCGACTGTGTTCGAAGATCTTAATCCGGAGGTTCGAGGGGACCTCCGAGTAGGACTACCACCTGAACTCCACTTGGGAGGCATGGTTTGAGAACTTGGTAGAGAATGAAGTTTTTTGGACTAGGTTCCCCACGGACGGCGCTAACTGTTGGCGTAAAAGATCACGCTAACAGGTTTCTAAAGATTAGAAACTAACAAATGAAATGTTTGTGAAGTAAACTATTTCAAGCCTCTGAAATGGATAATAGCTCAAAACAGTTCGAAGATATGTATTGAATAACTTAGTCCTCGATCCTCATTACAGGGTAAAACGGGGGTATTTATAGGCCAAAACCTTAAGGAAAAGACCTTTTTACCCCTCTATTACAACCGACATAGTGGAAACTATTCGGTACCCTTAATGGGGCTAAAACGGTAAAAGACTAATCTAATGAGAAAGAAGATAAGCCTTCCATCTTAGATGGCAAGGAGGTTCTATGAAGAATCTACATTCGAAGATATACTCCAAGCTAGAATTCGCATCTACTCTTCGAACTTGTTCCAGTACTAAGTCGGAGTTAGATGCTAGAAACCTTCAGCTAAATTGCCTGCCTTTGTCTTGTTACAGCGGTGACCCTAAGGATGAAGTATTTTCCCCCAACACCATCCGAACTGATGCTATAACCCAAATATGAAAGACTTGATTGACCAAATGAACATTTGCTAAACTTCACCTTCCACTGATGTTCTTGCAACAACTCCAAGACATGTCTCAAGTGTTGTGCATGGGAATTCAAGTCAGGATTATACACCAATATGTCATCAAAAAATACTAGTGCATATTTTCACAAGACATGAGCTAGAGTGTTGTTCATGGCACCCTGAAATGTTCCTGGAGCTCCTGTCAAGCCAAAGGACATCACCCTATACTAATAATGACCAGTATGGGTCTGGAATGCAGTTTTATACTCCTCTCCCTCCACCAGTCGGATTTGATGATATCCAGATCGTAAATCCACCTTAGAAAAAAAATACTTGGATCCATGCAGTTCATCCAATAATTCATCGATAACAAGTAACAGATACTTTCTTTTGATAGTGATATCATTCAATCTTCTGTAGTCTATGACCATTCGCCATGTACCATCCTTTTTCCGTACCAACAATGCTAGTGATGAGAATGCACTAGTGATGTGTTGTATCACTCCAGTTTGCAACATTTCCTTCACCTGTTTTTTGATCTCGTCTTTCTGGGTAGGATTATATCTGTATGGCCTAACGTTGATTGGTTGTGACCCTTCAACCAAAGGAATGTGGTGGTCACAGTATCTTTTTGGGGACAATCCTGTAGGTGCCTCAAATAGATCTCCAAATTCTGCGATAATTTTTTGAATTTCCCTTGGAATGTTGCCCTCTGTTTCAGGTTTACTGATGCAGAGACTAATCATACACCATAAGGCGTCTTGATGTTGGAGCTGTAAAGATTGTTCTTGAGTAATATAGTGACAAGAAGTCAGTTGTGGGACAAGTCCTTGAATCTTCACCATTGTATTCTGATACAAGAACTCTAGCCATTTGTTGTTCTAATCGATTCTCATTGGACTGAATTGCTGCAGCCAATCCATTCCCAAAATGACATCATAGCTTCCCAGTGGAATTAACCGAAAATCTGTTACATAAGACCTTCCTTGCAACTACCACTGATACTCCTTCAACACCCTGGTGCATTGCAGATATCCATCTGTTGACACGAAAACGTGCCCCTGAACTTGGGTTGGTTCGACGATCCAAAAGTGTGCGGATACTTAGGGACAAGCCTAAGCGTAACACAACACCGATGTCATGTTCCAACTACCCTTAACCGTGGCAAGAGGGGTGGAGTCGTCAAGTAATCAGATCACACAGAAATAATCCAATTAGCCGAAAAGCGATGTATTTAATAGAATAAATCAGCAAACCGAGCGGAGCCTGACTGATCCGAAGTGTATAGTGCGGATGGTGTCGCCGAAGGGTACCTTCAGCGTCTGATGCGAAGGGTCTCGCCGAAGGGTGTATTCGGCGTTCGGACTGATCTGGCCGAAGACGGGCTCCGAACAGATCTCGACGCGACAATCACCTCCGAACAGCGGGGTTCGGCGTGAAGTCTCTGACACAGTAAAATGACTTATGCGCAGCGCGCGGGCGTGACTTCATCTGATCTGGGGTACGAGAGTGGGTAAGCCTGTCGTGAGAAGCCTGCTGCGAAGCGTGCCGGTGCACGGGACTCAGTCAAAACCGACAACAGCGTGACGGTCCGACACAGGTAGTCGAAGCAGTACTCTTGCCGAGGGGTGTTCTGGCAACCTCCGAAACCAATCTCTTGGCTCTGGTTACCTCCGGCGAAGGGGCTCCGAGCGTGAAAACCTGCAACCGAACAGATATAAAGTGCCAATTCGGCCTGGGGACCGAATTCTGCTAAGTGTTGCACTAAGGAGCGAAGATAGCAATCTGTTACGCAGATTAGCGGATACTTCACAGGCAAAGTAACAAGGCGATAGCAATCTATTACATAGATTAACGGATACTTCACAAGTGAAGTAACAAGGCTTACCACTATTCCGAAGTGGCCGTCGGAGGGCTTCTAGGCAAACCCACGAAGATTGCAGAAAAGTAAAGGTACGGTTCAAAGCTAGGGCTTTGTGTTGATTTGTGTTGGGGGGTTAATGAACCGGCCTCACCCCTATATTTATAGGGGCTAGACTTCTAATCTCTAAGCCTAATCTGATAGGATTTGGCTTAATCACGCGTAGGGATAAAATTAACCAGAATCGGACTCAACTCTATCTCCAGAACTCAGCCTGAATAGTTTGAACCGAATCAACTCATTCCCAAGCATGTTGTGATATAGCCATCAGTGTCTCCTCCATAGATTTTGACTTGGTGTCGGACTCCTCATTGTCAACAGTATCAAGTTGTACTGCCTTGATTAACTCTTCCACCACATGTAATTGTACTGACGTGGAACATACATGATCCCTAGACCAACGTTCCCCACAAACAAAACAGGGGCCCTTTGATATCTTGAATTCCCTTAAGGCTGAAACCCTGTCATTCGTGGAAGGTGTTCTTATGGATTCAGTTCCCCTCCTTTCTTCTGGCTTCACACTGTTGACATTTTTCATTACAGACGACAGAGGTAAAGTAGTATCCCTCGAATAATTTTTAGCCACGGTAACCTTGTGATGATCAATTTTCCGAGAACCTTCCATGGCCTCCTCTTGTAAGAAAGCCAGAGTACATGCAACATCAAGATCTTGTGGCCGCTGAAGCATCACAGCTGACCAAATCTCATCCTTGAGCCCTTCCATGAACTTGGTGACAAAATAGACTTCACTAAGTATGTTATCATGCAACAAAATTTGATGCATCAGGCCATCAAATCGCTCTACGTAATATGCTATGGACCCTTCCTGGCAGATGTGTATCCATTTACGTATCAGGGTTTGATGATTATCCTGACTGAACCTTGCACATACTCGGTCACATAGAGATTCCCACGATATTCCAACTAACTGTGATCTAATCGATTGCAACCAAGAGTAGCTAGCCTTACCCAATTGCTAGGATGAATACCATATGTCTCGAAATAAGTCTCACAGTTACTTATCCACATTTGAGGACTATCTCCATCAAATTGGGGGCATGACATAGCAGGTAAACCACTATAACCAAAGTAGCTCTGGCCTTGATACAGAGGGGTTTCTGCTCCCAACTGTCCAGGTGCGAATGAAGATTGAGACAACAAGTTGTTAACATGATTCGGTGAAAATGTTACCTCTGTATTCTCTCCTTCTTTGTTGATCTTCCTCCTGAATTCCGAGCCAAAGCCTCCAGACGCCAAACTACGTCGAGAAACCGGTGGTAAAAATCCTTTATCCTCTTCTAGTTCCTTGCCTTCTCCCAATTTATCCACCTTAATCTGTAGATGGGCCACTGTGACTTGTAATCCTTCTATCTTGTGTTCTACATCAGAATTCCAAGACTCCATTGTATTCTTCAATGACTGAAACTCGGCATGCATCCGCTGCTCTGATTCCTCCCGCCTCATGTCTGATTCCTCCATCCTCCTAAGCATGATCTCCATCTTACTTTCATTCTCCATGATCCTTGCGGCATGCTTGGTGAGATACCGTGCCTTCTCCAGTTTCCAAAATCGCTTCGATCTGCTTCGAACTCAACAAACCCAATCGAGGAATTTCCTTATAGCTCCCGTGGAATCCACAAGTGCTAGCCTCGATGAGGAATTTACAGCCAAGCCAAGAGTATATAGATTGAATCGGCTCTGATACCAGATTGTGAGCTCTCAGAATGAAGACCTTCCGATTGAAATCCTTCACGATAATCCAGATATAGACATAGTATTTAGTCTGGTGCGCCACCAGCCAGCCGCCACCACCTTTTTTCATCGCATGGAAAGTGTTCACGTGAGGTTTAAGTGTTTATATACAAGATACCAACTCACGCGAGGCAACACAGCTTACACGACCCATTCTGGCCCACTGTAGCGTTTACTCGGCTTCCTCACGCGCGTGGCTCGCTTTGTAGCATTTTCCTCACCCTGTAACGCGTCCGGCAACGCCATTTCCCCTGGTCGCTGACAGAACACAAGTCAATAGTTTATGGTGTAGTCAAAGGAAGTCAACATGGGTCAACAGTTAATGGATAGCTGGAAAACTTAACCTAGTTAATTACATACCAGTGTTGTCGGCGATGAAGCGGATGGCAACCCAGCCTGCAGTGGCCACGCTGATGGTGTTCCGCTGCACGGGGTCGACGAGGTTGTACTTGGTTGTGTCGTTGCTGGCGTCGAAGTTGTCGAACCCCGTGCCGGCGATGAAGAAATCGTAGCCGTGCAGGTGCAGCGGGTGGCTCTCGGCGCACTGTATGCTGGTTTCTTGGAGCACCACCTCGACGGTGGTGTTGAACTTGAGCGGCACCACCCTGGTGCCGTGGGTAACGAACGTGTTGTTTGGCGGCGTGCCGGTGTAGTTGAAGGACCGATGCGGCGCTGTCGGGAAGTGGGCCATGAGCACACCGTTGTACCGCCGCTGGTAGTGCGCCTGGAGGAGCGAGGTCTTGGGCATGACGAAGGAGACGTTGTTGATGGACGCGACAAACCGGGTGTTGTTCGGGCCCTGGAACGTCCCGTTTAGGGGGCTCTAGCATGGGTCCGCGCCGAGCCCGATGGCAAAGAAGAAGTGCCGGTCCACCGTCGGCGGCACGCGCGCTGGGTACTACGCGCTCGCGAGGCTCCAGAACTTCGCCGCGAAGTTTTCCACCGCTCTGGTGTCGTTGTACGCCGGGAGTGACGGCAACGGGAGGCCCCGCAACGCGGCGGCGTTCCGCGGGGCGGCAGCTGCGGCGTACTCGAGCACGGCGGTAGCGGTGGTGTTGTCGAACGTGCCGACGGTGTTGGTGTACGGCGCGATAGCGATGGCGAAGGCGAAGGCCCGCGACGACGAGTTGGTCGCCGCGGTGAGGGGATCACGTACATGGTCTGCCCCAGCGAGATGACGAGTGCCGTGGCGGCGAACGGCTTGACGTAGTTCACGTCCGACTGCACCACCGTCAGCGTGTGTTTAACCACCACGAAGAAAGCTCGTCGTTGAGCGTCGCGTTGATCAGCCGCAACATGTACGTCCTCCCGGGCTTCACCTTGAGCTTGAACGTGTCTATGAAACCGAAGGCCGAAGCATCGATGTCACGCCCCATTTTTTTAAAAAAAACAATACATATTTTATTCAAAATTTCAAATCTAATATATGATTTCAAAATTTTCAAAAATATTTTTTTGTCAGGCTATGTTATGCCAATCAAAACTGATTGACCCTAAATCAACAAATGGTCTGCCGATTTAGACCAATTAGTCTAAATCGCTAAGTTGTAGTCTTTTATCGACAAAACATTTGTTGATCTAAACAGATCGGCCTAGATCGATAAATGGTCTATCGGTCTAGGCAAGACGTTAGGTGAACACGTAGCGGGCGAGCAAAGGAGGCGAGGTGCCACGTGCGCCGCGTGGCGATAGGCGAGTGTGAGGCAGCAATGGGCGGGCACACCTGGGCCGTGGTGCGAGGCGACAACGATTGTGGGTGTTTAGATCGGCAGATGGTGATTGGCTTAGATCGGTGCGGGTTAATCGAACTAAATCGGTATACCATAGTCTGACGATATAAGGTTATTTTTGAAGTTTTTGAAATTTGCATGCTAGAGCCGAAAATTTAAATAAAAATGAATTATTTAAAAAAATCACGTTCCTACGTGTTCACTGTGCTGTTGAGATGTGCTATGGTCTTACCGTTGGCTGAGCAGTTGTAGGTTGGGCCAGGGAGGCCATTGAACGTGTATGCGTCGAAGATGTTGGGCCCTCCTCCCGTCTGCAGAGCCTGCCTGATGACGGCCTTCGGGTCGGCCTTGAACCACTCACCTGCCGTCCGGTCGCCGGCGCGTAACGCGTTCACATATCAAACGATCAGATCGATCGTTCCGTAGCTGGCACGCACGGCGGTCGGCCATGGCGAAAACCTATTAACCTAACGAGAAGCGCACGTACGCACGTACCGAGCATGAGGGGCACCTCGCGGTGGGGCTTTGGAACGGGTAGGCGACGCCGCGGGGCGGGAGGGCGACGAGCGGGCCGTAGAGCGTGGCG